>JAFEMH010006286.1:0-129234 GCA_022495995.1 Adenophora triphylla var. japonica | reverse complement strand
AAAGTATAAAACCAAAAACATAAAAACGAAAACATAAAAAATCGTGGTAATCGTCGAGACCTACAAATACAATGAGATCTAAGCTTATTACTTTTAATACTAGTACTAGATTTTGTTGGGATTGGAGTCCTAAACTATGAGGAAGAAGGAGCCTAGGTCGAAGGAGTTGGTGAGATCAAGGGGGAAACTCGTCGGAAAGGGTCTGTCGAGGAGGGCGGCCGCGCTGAGTGAGGAGGGCGACCGCGCTGGAGGTCGAACGAGGGTGAAGAAGTTTCTGGTGTGAAGGGCGACCGCGCTTGGTCCGAATCTTCAGCAGCAGTTTGATTTTGTTTCCTATTTTGATTAGAACTCTTCTTAAAACTGATTTAGGGCTTCCTTGTACAACTATATAAACATAGATACGACCTAGAACATATGAGAGTTGTAGTAGCAACATATTAGAAGGTGTCTAATAACATATTGGCTTGGCAATTGCCCCCGGACGTAGTTCATGTGTTGAATGAACCGGGTAAACAACTCTTGTGTTCTTGTGTGTGTGTTTCTTCCATTATTGTGCGTGTGGGTGTGTTGATTTCTTGTCTTGATTGCAACGGGGTACCACCAAATTCACAACAACTGGTATCAGAGCTTTTGGTTCGGAGGATTCAAAATTTTTTCATTAGTTGATTAATTTTGAATCGCGTTCTTAGGGATTTTGGTGAAGTAATCAGATGAAGAACTCAATCGAGAAATTCAACGGTGTGAATTTCACGTTCTGGAGGACAAGGATTGAAGATTACCTTTATTGTAAGGATCTTCATAAACCCTTGAAGGAGAAGCCCGAATACATGTCACAAGGGGATTGGGAGACGTTGGATCGGAAGGCGTTAGGAGCAGTAAGGAGTGCCCTAATCGACGACGTTGCACGGAACGCTATGGAGGCCAAGACAACGGTGGAGTTGCTACAAACGCTGTCAGACATGTATGAGAAGCCTTCTAATATCAATAAGGTGCATTTGATAAAGAGGTTTGCGAATGCAAAGATGTCAGAGGGGCAGACAGCGGCAAGTTATATCGGCAATTTCAAAGGTATGGTGGACCAATTGAAAAGTGTTTATATTACTTTCTCCGATGAAGTGCTAGCTTGTTTTATACTAAAATTATTGCCTGATAGTTGGGAGGTTACTGTCACAACGATTAGTACGTCGAAAACAGCATTGGTGTATACGGAGGTTAGAGATCTCATCCTTCAAGAGGAGTTGCGAAGGAAAGAGAAAAGGGGAGAATCTTCCGTAGATGGGGCTGCACTTAGGGTAGAGAGAAATAGGGGAAGGGGAGGACCTAAAAAAGGGAAAAAGGTCAAGTGCTACAATTATGGCGAATTAGGTCATATCAGTTATGACTGTCCGGGTAAAGATGGTGGTGCTCACGTGGTGGATGATGGTGGAGATGTATTAATCCTAGGAGAGGAACAGTCGGGTGAAGATTGGGTGTTGGATTCTGGAGCTTCTTGTCATACTAGTGGGGATGCAGAATCAATGAAGCGGTATAAAACTGAAGATTTTGGGGTTATCTATCTTGGTGATGGTCAACCATTGAAGATCAAAGGTAAGGGGGATGTAATGATGAAGACACCTAACGGGGCTGTTTTACAACTACACAACGTGATGCATATTTCGAATTTGAGGAGAAGAGTGATTTCTGTGGGACAACTTGACAGTGAAGGGTATGGTGTGTCCTTCATTGGTGGGTCTTGGGAAGTCGCGAAAGGGGATAAGGTGGTAGCTCATGGGGTTAAGGGGAAGATGTTGTACTCTACCTACAATGTCGATATTCATTTCGGTGGGAGCAAGAGGCTAAAGAACCGGCCTATTGGTGTAAAAAGGAGAGACATCAAGAAACGGTATGTTAGGGGGGAGAAGGACACAAAGTTGATCAACGTGGTGTGGATGTCCAAGTGCCCTAACAGAGAGCGTATTCAGACCGAAAACAGACGATGCAAGAAACAAGGTGTGTCCAAGTTTCAAGGGGAAGCATTGCGAGGAAGGTGGGTCTGGAGGGAGAAGGCGAAGTTAGACTTGCGGGGAGAAATCAAGGTAGAAGCTGATTTGTGGAGGCAAGAACTATCTAACACGGAGAGGTTGAAACGTCGCTTGGTTTCAACTCGCCTTAGTACTTGAGCAGGAGGCTCGGTAGTGTCAAGCCAATATGGGAGAAATGTATTCGAATGTCTTTACTCCGTGGTGGGAGTTGATGGGTGTTTCTATGCTTATTTAGTTTAGTCTTCGTGGAAGATTGTTGGGATTGGAGTCCTAAACTATGAGGAAGAATGAGCCTAAGTCGGAGGAGTTGGTGAGATCAAGGGGGAAACTTGTCGGAAAGGGTCTGTCGAGGAGGGCGGCCGCGCTGAGTGAGGAGTGCGACCGCGCTGGAGGTCGAACGAGGGTGAAGAAGTTTCTGGCGTGAAGGGCGACCGCGCTAGGGGGCAGGGCGGCCGTGCTTGGTCCGAATCTTCAGCAGCAGTTTGATTTTGTTTCCTATTTTGATTAGAACTCTTCTTAAAACTAATTTAGGACTTCCTTGTACAACTATATAAACATAGATACGACCTAGAACATATGAGAGTTGTAGTAGCAACATATTAGAAGGTGTCTAATAACATATTGGTTTGACAATTGCCCCTGGACGTAGTTCATGTGTTGAATGAACCGGGTAAACAACTCTTGTTTTCTTGTGTGTGTATTTCTTTCATTATTGTGCTTGTGGGTGTGTTGATTTCTTATCTTGATTGCAACGGGGTACCACCAAATTCACAACAAATTTCCTAAAGCTATTGATTTTATTAAGATATACTCCCTGCGTCCCACGTTAGTTGAGACTAACTTTTTGGGCACACCAATTAAGGAAAAGTAAGTGAGAGAAAAAGTGAAAGAAAATGTTGTGAGTATGAAGAATTAAATAGGAGAGAGAATGAGTGGGAGGAATAGTTAGGAGAGAGAATGTTGTGAGTGTAAAAGTGAAATAGGAGAGAGAATGAGTGGGGTAAATAGTGAAGATTCCTTTGCCATTTTGGACAGTATCAACTAACGTGGGACGACCCAAAAGGGAAAGAAGTCTCAACTAACGTGGGACGGAGGGAGTACTCCCTCCGCCCCAAAATATTTATAGTTTTATGAGAGATTTTTTATATCAAAATATTTATAGTTTTACAATTTTTCATAAACTTTGTCTGAACTACCTTTACAATTTTCCATAAATACTTGAAATGTTCAAATTTAGTCTATTATTAATTATTTTTCTTAATATATGTAAAATGTATTAAAACTATAAGTGTTTTGGATCCAAAAAAAATACCTAATTGAAGGGAGTCTAGGATTTATATAATGAATTATTTAATCTCAATCATTAAGCATTTTCGGGAATAATCTATATTTTTTGTAACTAGGATTCTTTGAATTTGCATCTAATCCAATACATGTTAGGTGGTACCTATCGCACCAATATTGTTGTAGCATGCAAAAAATATACTCCCTCCGTATTACTACGTGAGAGCGAACTAAAATTTTGAGCATAATAACTAAAAAATAATAGTATAATAAAAGGTGAGAAAATGATTGAAATATCTGTTGTAAGTATGAAAAGTAAAATATGAAAGAAAATAATTCAGATAAATAGTAAGTGAATTATTGTTATTAGTATGGTAAGTGAGTTTTATTGAATACTCCCTCTGTCCCATAAAACATTACCCCTTTTACTATTTTGGGCGTCCCACTTTAAAGTCCCACTTTCCTAAAAAGGAAATTATTTAATACTTCTTTATTCATGGGACCCACTTGTCATACTCACAACACTTTTCAAATTTACTATTCTCTCCACTCATTCTCTCTTCTCCCACTCACAACACCTACTTTAATAACATTATTTCTTATTTTCCGTTCTCAACAGTAAAGGGGTAAAGTTTTGCGGGACGGAGGGAGTATAAAATAATAAAAATTGTACCATTTTAGAAAATTCACACTAACGTGAAAAAGGACGGAAAAAAAAAAATTCAAGTGGAATGTAGGGTAGACATGGGCAAATCGGAACCGGAATCGGGAAGAATCGGAGAACCGAACCGGAACCGGAACCAGCGAACCGGAACCGGAAAGAACCGGAACCGAGGTGAACCGAAACTGTCCGGTTCGCGGTTACATCCCAGTTCGAAATAATCCCTCCGTCCCAATAATAAGTTCACCATTTTGGTCTCGGCATGCAAATTAAGGAAATTGGTGAGTGGAGAAAATGTTGTGAGTGTAATAGTAAATAGGAGAGAGAATGAGTGGAGGAAATAATAAATTTGAAAAATGTTGTGAGTCTAATAGTAAAATAAGAGAGAGAATGAGTAAGTGAAATAGTAAAGATTCTTTGCCATTTTAGAAAAGGTGATCAAGCTTTAAACGGGACACCCGTTTTGACAAAAAGTGAAGTTATTAATGAGACGAAGGGAGTAGGGATGGCCAAATCGGTTACGGGCCCGGTTCCGGTTCGAAAACCACCGGTTTCGGTTTGGCAAAAGGATGACCCTTAACCAGCCCGGCCTAATCACGGTTCCGGTTCCGGTTTTCTCTCCGGTTTGCTCCGATTCCGGTCCGGTTCCTTGAAAAACAAGGAATTTTCGTCCGGTTCACGGTTCTGATTTCGGTCCGGTTCACCATTTATGTGACCCTTAACAGACCCTTATCCAAACCGGTTCTGATTATCCCGATTTCGATTTTCGTGGCGATTCATGGCGGTTTCGGGCTTTTCCGATTTCGGTTCCGGTCCAATTCCGGTCCGATTTGGCCATCCCTAGGAGGGAGTATCTGAAAACCGTGAACCGCCGGTTTTAACCGTGGAATCGGAACTGGAGAACCGAACCGGAGAACCGGCGAGAACCGGCGGTTCTAACGGAAAATTCAAAATTTTTTCAGCTTTTTTATTCAATAAATATTTGACTGGAAATCTTTCTATTCTCTTTTGGTTGTTTGTCATATGGAAGGTTCACATGTCAAGGTAGCTTTCTGCTTGTTGTTGCCTGCGATTCAGTTGGTTGCAGGAATCAGCAATTCCTCTTGAATTTCCTTACCATTTTTTTATTTTTAGCTGTGTTGGCCTTGTGGATTGGTCCTTAACAAGCAACTTTCTTGGCCTCTTTAGGCAGAGAAATTGGGGCGACCGCACCAACTAAAGCCGTAGAGTTGGGGCGGCCGCACCAAGTTGTTTGAGGCGACCGCACCACTATTTCCTTCCAAAATAAAAGGATCAAAGTAGAACCGGATAAATCGTGAAATCGAAACCGTCGGCCAGGAATTGAAATCGGAAACCGGTATTTTGCGATTCCATCTCAGTTTCATGGTTTCCCGAAATCGAAATCGACGGTTCAAAATCAAAACCGACGATTTGAAATCGAAATCGGGAACCGATTGCCCATGTCTAATAATATTGTAGGGAATATGTTTGGATATCAAGTGCATTAAATATTAATAATCTATAGTCCCTGTCTAAATAATCCACTTAATTGCTTCTTAACCATTATTGATTGAGAAAAGTTTTAAAAGATGTAATGACAAGCTACCTCCGTTGTACTTAATTGTCATAGTATGTTTTCCAAATTGATTGAATTTTGACAAAAACAATTTTTTTATCAGAAAATTTTGGGGGAACTCTGTTTCTCCCAAACATATAAAAAGTCTTGTTTTTAAAAAATCCAAGGCAAAAACTCAGTGTTTTAAGACATAAACTCGATGTTTTAGTTGCTAACCTTAACTCGGTGTTTTAACGCCTAAACTCGATGTTTTAACTTCTAGGTATTTTAATGCCTAAACTCAGTATTTTAAGCTCAAAACTCAATGTTTTACGCTCAAAACTCAAAATTAGAAAGTGGACTTTTTATAACTTATGGAGAAACAAGTTTCCCCCAAAATGGACTCTTTTTTTATTAGTTTAATGAAATTATTAAATTGATGTTGATAATATCGTTTATGGTGCATCGATAGAAACTTTAAGAAATTTATGAAGATGGTTAATTATATTTGATTAAAATTCAATCAAAATTGGTTAAGATATCAAACTACACAAAATCTTATGAAAAACACATTTACCCTAATCTTAGGGTAAAACATGTTTTTGAATCGAATCAATGACAATTTTGTAAATAATTGGCATTTAAAAACGTGTGCGATGGCACTTTCGTAAATTTTGCAGGTTATCAACGCGCACTGCAGTCGCTAAATATGATGGTGGCACACTAATAGTAGCACTGACAGTCTTTCATACATGTGATGACACTATTGAACACATGTGATTACACTCATTAAAACACAGGATATAGCACTGAATAACAAAATTTACAAAAAGTTCAAAGGTCCGTTTGATGTCCTAAATGACGTCTTTTGGAATATATAAGCCTTATATCATGGGCCGAAGGCCAGTGCTTTTTGTAGGCTCGAAAATTCCTTTGATATGATATGATATACGTTTATGGTTCATATTGAGTCAAACGTTACGTCAGTTTTCATGCATACACCCAATAACACAATCACTGTTATATGGTATAGGTGACATTAGTATTTTTGATTGCCATATACATGCACTAACACTTCTTGTAACTAATGTTGTTTATACCAGCTTAATGTTAATTGTAGTAGTAGTGTTTTTAAGTGTTATGTATATATTCACTGACAATCCTTGTAACTAATATTGCCTATAAACTAGCAGTGCGTGAAGTTTTACTTATATGGTATAGACAACATTAGTGTTTTTGAGTGTCAGGTACATGCACTGGCACTTCTTGTAACTAATGTTGTCTATACCAGTTTAATGCCAATGTTAGTTTTTTTAAGTGTCAGTGATAGTGTTTTTCAGTGTCATGTATATTTACTGGCAATCCTTGTAACTAATGCTGACTATACACTGGCAGTACACAAAATTTCACTTATTTACAAAAATGGTATCGTGCACGAAATTCACTTGTTTATAAAAATGTTAACTCACATTTAAAAATACGTTTTATCCTAAGTTTAGAATAAAACAATTTTTTTTTCATAAAACACACGCATCAAACTAACACCACAAATCAAATAGGGTTAACCCGAGGTTTAAACAATTATAAGGAGCCGTTTTTTTTTTCTTAACATGTTTTACATTCATTCATTCATAAATTTAGACATTGATATTTTGTAAATTTCAAGGGTGAACTATAAAATTAACCAAAATCCTATATTAGCCACTCTCTCCGCTAGAGAGAATTTCATTTTGATTTTGATGGTTAACTGAATTAAATTTTGACCCTTTTTAATGAAAATTTTATAATCCTCGTAAAGTTCAATAATTTGTTATTAATGGCATTTTTCTGATGTATCAATAACAATTCTTATTTTCTTTTTTAAAGATAATCATTTTTTATATAAATCTGTCAAATTTTATTGCTCCAATAAAAAAAAAAAAGTTAGGGTATGGAGTATTTGCCATCAACCTTTATTTTGATATATAATCTTAGATTCTTCATATCATGAAAAGCAAATACTATTATATTGATTGAATATACTCTATACCTGCCGCTACAAACTACATATTTTTCACATACGGCGTCTCACTACAAATACATGTTGGAACATAAATGATTCATCAAACAATGAACCGTCTCACAGCTAGATTAAGAATGAGAAGAAGATGAAGAAGAAGAAGACGAAAGCGTGTACCTTGTGATTCCATGATTGTTCTTAGTCTTGTTCTTGATGAAGTAAGAAGATAGTCTTTAAAGAAGAGAGGAGTAGATCTTCTAAGTGATTGTGCCTTATTCTTTTGTCTTCTTAGATTTTATGAAGAGTTTATAAATGAGAAAAATAATCAAAAATTTTCAGTTTCGTCTATGGCTGATGGAATGGCCTTTATATAGGAAGGGAATAGACACCTCACTTAGGGACTACACCTATTCATGTATAAGAGTTTACCATTATGCCCATCATTTAATGGTAGCCTTATACTATGGAATTCTACATATTATTTTGAGTTCTATACTTTATACCATATATTATAATATTGATCATTATATTATTAAGTATTTATATGTTACATTAATCCATGTTCTTACAATCTCCCACTTGGATTATTATAACATATACCTTCACTTAATAAATTTCTTCAATCATATTTATAACACAAATGACAACCCTTATGTGCACTTTGTTGTCATTCGAAAACAATCCCGTCCATTAGTCATATAAGTATAAGGACTAAAGGGGCATTCGTTGTAATTGATTCGCAACTAAACCAACATTAATCACATATATATATCCAACTAAATGACATAGATTAAGTATAGATATGTAGCATGAAATATTAATGAATATATATAAAAGATGCGTATATATATTCTCCAACTAGTCCTACTTTAACCAAATGAGATCAATTTAAATGAAAACAACACAAGGAAATAGAAACATTAAAAACTCTCACTGATTTAGGCATTATCAAAAAGTCATTACACCCATATGAGCAACATGCTCGTGAAATACTAAAGGAGATAATGCCTTAGTAAATGGATCCGCTAACATGGAGTTTGTACCAATAAGTTCTATTTCTATTTGTTCATTTTGTACTCTTTCTCTCACAACAAGAAACTTAATATCTATATGCTTAGATTTAGATGAACTCTTGTTGTTGTTGGAGTACAATACCGCGACCCGATTGTCACAATATAACTTAAGCGGTCTTTCAACACCTTTGACAATCCGCAGTCCTTCAATGAATTTACGCAGCCATATAGCTTGATTGGATGCCTCATAGCAAGCAACAAATTCGGCTTCCATGGTGGAAGTAGTAACTAATGTTTGCTTGGCACTTCTCCAAGATATCGCTCCACCGGCCAAAGTGAAGACATAACCCGATGTTGATTTGCGACTATCTTGGCATCCAGCAAAGTCGGAATCGAAAAAACCAATGATTTCAAGATGATCCGACTTTGTATATGTAAGCATGTAGTTCTTCGTGTTTTGTAAGTATCTCATCATTCTTTTGGCTGCGACCCAATGTTCTCTTCCCGGATTGCTTTGATATCGCCCAAGCATGCCAACAATAAAGGCAAGATCTGGGCGCGTACATGCTTGAGCATACATTAGGCTTCCTATCGCCGATGCGTAAGGGATCTGTTCCATATAATTGGATTCAAGATTATTTTTAGGACATTGATTTAGACTGAACTTATCTCCCTTAGAGACCGGGGTGTCATGTGGTTTACAATTCTCCATGCTAAACATTTGTAATACCTTCTCTATATAGCTCTTTTGTGATAATCCTAACATACCCCGTGAGCGATCACGATATATTTGGATTTCCAATACAAAAGAAGCTTCTCCAGGATCTTTCATCTCAAATTTGTTTGAGAGAAATTTCTTGATTTCCTTAAGAAGGTCCTTATCATTACTAGCAAGTAAAATGTCATCCACATATAAGACCAAAAATATAAATCTACTTCCACTGAACTTATGGTACACACAATCTTCACCAAGATTCATTTCAAAGCCAAATGAAAGAATAACTTGGTTAAATTTTAAGTACCATTGACGAGATGCTTGCTTGAGTCCATAAATGAATTTCTTAAGTTTACAAACTAGTTGACTAGTTTGATCCGAATCAGTCACCATTTCTAGTTTCTTCATATAGATAGTTTCCTCAATGTCGCCATTGAGAAAAGTTGCCTTTACATCCATTTGATGAAGCTCAAGGTCAAAATGTGCCACTAAAGTCATAATGATCCTAAAAGCATTTTTAGAGGATACCGATGAAAATGTTTCTTTGTAATCAATGCCTTCTTTTTGAGTAAATCCTTTAGCGACAAGACGAGCCTTATGCCTTTTCACATTCCCTTGTGAATCCCTTTTGGTCTTAAAGATCCATTTACATCCGATGGGTTTCACATTCTTAGGTAATGGGACAAGATCCCAAACGTCATTATCATTCATGAATTTTAACTCTTCATTTATGGCATCAATCCACTTATGAGAATTTGGATCACTAATGGCTTCATGGAAGGTGATTGGCTCATCTCCCACTAAACCTAACGGTTCCTTATTCTCGGCAAGATATACATCATAATAATCTGGTATAGCACTCCTTCTTGCTCTATTAGATCTTCTTAATGGCACCGGTTCTTCTTGATTTTGAGGGTGTTGAATTTCCTCATCAACATTTTCATGTTGTTCATTAATAGGAGAATTAACGTCATTTTGAATATTATATTCTTGTCGAATTTCAGGCACAACTGCTTGATTTTCGATAGAAACTATAGGAAGAGGTATAGAAACGAATTCTTCTTCCATTTCTTCAAATTCAAAATTACTATTCAAATTTTCCCCTCTAAATTCAACATCCTCAAAGAACCTAGCATTTTTCGTCTCGAAAAAGGTTCTAATTTTTGGGTCATAGAATTTATATCCCCTAGATCTTTGAGAATACCCTACAAAATAACTACTAACTGTCTTAGCGTCCAACTTTCCTTCGTTAGGTCTATAAGGCCTAGCTTCGGCTGGACAACCCCAAACATGAAGATGATTAAGGGACGGTTTCTTACCGGTCCATAATTCATAAGGGGTTTAGTCAGTAGCTTTTGAAGGAGCTCTATTAAGTAGGTAGGTTGCGGTTTTCAAAGCATCGCCCCATAATGAGTGAGGTAAAGAAGTACAAGAAATCATACTTCTTACCATATCCTTAAGGGTTCTATTACGTCTCTCGGCTACACCATTCATGCTAGGTGTTCCCGGCATGGTGTAGTGAGGGACAATCCCACACTCTTCCAAATAGCGAGCAAAAGGACCCGGACGTTGTTCTCCCGAACCGTCATTTCGACCGTAGTATTCACCACCACGATCGGATCTAACGTTCTTAATAGTCTTTTCAAGTTGATTTTCAACTTCGGTTTTAAAAGATTTGAAAACGTCCAATGATTGAGACTTTTCATGAAGAAAATAAATGTATCCATAACGAGAGAAGTCATCTATGAATGTAATAAAATATGTTTGCCCGTTCCATGAAGGGGTAGGGAACGGTCCACATATGTCCGTATGAATTAGTTCTAAGACTTTTGTAGCTCTCAAGGATTCATTTTTGTTTGTACTATTCGTAAATTTTCCCTTAAAGCATTCAATACAAAAGTTATTTTCCAGAGTATCAAGCTTATGTAGTATTCCCTCGGACACAAGCTTGTCAATTCTCCTTTTGGAGATATGACCCAAACGCCTATGCCACAAGGTATAAGAGTTTTTACTTGAAAACTTTCTTTTTATGCCTCGAGAGTTAGTTTCATTATTATGGGACTCATTTAATGAATTGACTGTGTCAAGTAAATATAGATTATCAATGTAAGACAAAGAACTAGTACCAAAAAGCTTTGAATCAAAATATAAATTGCATTTATTATTACCGAAGATGCAAGAATAACCTTCTCGATCCAATGTAGTGACGGAAATTAAATTCCGTCTAAATGATGGAATAATAAATACATTGTTCAAAACTAAGAAGTATCCAGTACTTAAGGATAATCTATAAGTCCCTATGCCTTCCACCTCTACCGGCTTTCCAGCTCCCATGTAGATGAATCTTTCACCTTCATTAGGCGTTCGGTAGTTCAGGCAACCCTGCATACATGAACTTATGTGAGTAGTTGCACCGGAGTCTAACCACCATATATACGAAGGAATTGAAACTAAATTAGCTTCAGTACAAATAAAGCTAAATGACATACATTTCTTAATTCGCCATTGGCGATACTTAGGACAGTCGGGCTTCATGTGAGTGGGGTCCTTGCAAAAGAAGAACTTTTTCACTTTTTGATCATTTGATGATCCCTTAGGCTTCTTTGTTGCAACCGCAATCTCCTTACCTTTTCTCTTAATCCCACGAGAAGAGGTAGATGCATAATGTGCACTTTCGGGTTTGGTGTGTTTCAACCTATCTTCTTCCTCCGTGACATGTGAAATTAATTCATTAATATTCCACTTGTCCTTTTGACAATTATAGGTCATTTCAAAATGACCAAATTGTGAAGGAAGAGAAATTAAAGCCAAATGCACAAGCAAGTCTTCCGACAAGTCCAACTTGAGTGCTTTTAATTTTGTTGATAGATGAAACATTTCCATTATATATTCCCTTAGGTTTTCGGTGCCCTTATACCTCATGGAAACAAGCTTCCTCAAGGTAGCACTTGTTTCCGATTTATCGCTTTTTGCAAAGCGTTGTTCTAGGACATCTAGGAAACCTTTTGCACCATCATCCTCGGAGACACTTTGTTCGTAAATGTCTCAGGATCGCATTCTTAATTATGCTTAAGCTGACGCGATTAGAACGCTTCCACCTCTCTGAACTCAAGCGATCTTCCGCAGTGCTTTTATCAGTTAGAGGGGCAGGAGCTTGATTTTAACTTCTCATTAATGGCATTGATCCACTTATGAGAATTAGGACTATTAATGGCTTCATGAAAGGTGATAGGTTCATCTCCCACTAAACCTATGGTGTCCTCATTCTCCGCAAGATACACATCACAAATATCCGGAATAATACTTCTTATTTCTCTAGTAGATCTCCTTAAGGGCACTGGTTCATCCTCATTTTGATGTTGTTGAATTTCCTCATGTCCAACAGGTCAAGGTCCAAACAGCCTAAGACCATAATAATCTTGTTTTTCCAAGTTTTAAAGTTTGTCTCAGTTAACAAAGGAATTGAGTTTAAGGCAGTAGTAACAGATGAAGCACTGATCAAATCTGAATGAAGAGAACAAAAGAATGAAACAAAACATATATAAGAAACTACACAATGATTAATTATATCAAAATGAATTCCATCATAATAAAAGATAATCAATATGACATCAAGACTAATCTTTGGATTGCGAATTGACTCACAATTTGATTTATCTTAGGGTAAACAAATAACTTAAACAACACACTTTAGATACTTACCTTCCTTTGGGCCGGATCAAGTACAAAATTATGTCCTAAAGTTTAAGGTACTTGTTGCCCGGTAATAAAGAATATAAACAATTCACTTTAAACACCCGTCTTCCTTTGGAATGGTTCACAGCGTTTAAAATGACCAAAAGTTTAGTTCAATTATTACCCTATGAATGCAAATACTTAGTCAATAATAAGGTCTCCTTTGGAAAACAAGCATGTTATCACATATCAATATTTACATTCATCACTTTAACAAATTTGTATTTAAATAACGTAAATTGCTTTGGCAACAATATTATTTAAACAATGAATAACTTTGTTTAAGCATATAATTAATCATACTTTAGGGCACTTAAGATTTTAAAGTAATTTATGAAAATTTAAAGGCAAACAAACAAATGAAATTTATTATTAAAATATAGTATCTTTTTGTTCTATCCATCCATTCTTAAAGTTTGATAACTTCAAGAACCACCGAAGCGCGACTGGTGTCCAGATACTATAATTTACTAACAAATTTTCACAAAATTCTGGGCAAAAACCCAAAAATCTCTCTTCCCTGGCCAGAGCACGACTCGTGCCCACGAGCACGAATGGGGCACGAGTGAAAATGAAGTGCTTGGTTTTAATCAGAACGATTGGGAAGCTTGGAAATGAGTCGTGGGCACGAATGACCAAAAGGGCACGACTCGTGCTAAAAGTCACGACTCGTGACCAGTGCCCAGATTTATGGAACGTTGCCATTTAAACACACTGTATCACGACTGGAATCAAAGGGCACGACTCGTGCCCAATAGCACGACTCGTGCCCACTGTCCAGATTGGTGAAAAGTCACCATTTTATGAACAGTTTTGAACCAAATAGAGAGAGCCATACCATACCTCGGAGGGCGTCAGGCCCTTTGCCAGGACATCAAGCCATAACAGTCAATTAGACTATCAATTCTTAACTTAATGGTGAATCAATATTCAACCAAAGCAAGTAGATCCGCATACTCACATCACATTTTTTAAATGCGTGGCTATGCAAATGAACAAACTCACAACGCATTCAAGGATGGTGACTATGTTCAAAAGTGGGATAATCTTACATTAAGAATTGAAAGCCTTTTGAGTAAATTTATAATTTAGAAGTAACATAATACTCTAGAATCTGAATTAGAGTATGACAATAATTCAAGAACACATGATGAACATGAAATCTTTTCAAGAAATAAAAGTATAAGGCTTTACAAGAAACTCAAACTCAATCTAGTATATGAGTAGGCTCTGATACCAATTGTTGGAACATAAATGATCCATCAAACAATGAACCGTCTCACAGCTAGATTAAGAATGAGAAGAAGAAGAAGACGGAAGCGTGTACCTTGTGATTCCATGATTGTTCTTAGTCTTGTTCTTGATGAAGTAAGAAGATAGTCTTTAAAGAAGAGAGGAGTAGATCTTCTAAGTGATTGTGCCTTATTCTCTTGTCTTCTTAGATCTTTATGAAGAGTTTATAAATGAGAAAAATAACCAAAATTTTTCAGTCCCTTCTATGGCTGATGGAATGACCTTTATATGGGAAGGGAATAGGCACCTCACTTAGGGACTACACATATTCATGTATAAGAGTTTACCATTATGCCCATCATTTAATGGTAGCCTTATACTATGAAATTCTACATATTATTTTGAGTTCTATACTTTATACCATATATTATAATATTGATCATTATATTATTAAGTATTTATATGTTACATTAATCTATGTTCTTACAATACACACTTTCTAAAATGAAATTTATAAACTACACATTTTCTAAAATGAAAATGTTTTATTACTTTTATATTAATTAGATACACGTGTTATACTTACAACAACATTTCAATAAGTATTCTATATTCCACTTTCTTTTTTCTATTTCACTTTTCATAATTACATAACCTATTTCATTAATATTTTTCTTAATTCTCGTGTAAATAATAAATGTGTAGTTTGTAATGAGATGGAGGAGTATATCTTAATTCTCGTGTAAATAATAAATAATAAATGTGTAGTTCGCAGTGAGGCGGAAAAGTATATAAAGGATTCTCATAGAGTGTGCATATGATCGAATGCATTAAGTTGTAGGTGTCACGCCAAACGAATATAGTTATATTATCTTCATCTAAATAATTTAGTTTTATTCATTTTATAGAATATCCAAACATATATGCTTGGCATATGTGTGTTTAATCTTTTTTTTTTTGGGTTAAATATTTACAATCCAATAACATAATTCAAGTTAAAACATTGTCGTTCCTTTAATAGCCCGAGCTTTCGAGCAGAGGCTCAGTGACGAATTCAAAATTATTTATATGGGTACAAGTGCACCACTTAAACAAATAAATTGTTTAATAGTAGAGTTGATTTTATAAAAAAAGCATTTTTTTTATAAGTTTAAAGAAAAATTATTTTTACACTGACATTTAATAATACATGAACTGACACTTTTTACACTGACACTTTTTTATACTAATACAGACACGTTTTTACCTTACACTGACACTCTTTTATACTGACACTTAATAATAAATGCACTGACACTATTCACACTAGCATTTGTTTACACTAACACTGGCAATTTTTAACAATAACATTGACACTTTTTTACACTATCACTTAATAATATATGCAATGGCGCTCTTTAGGGTGAGTTTGGGAGTCTTTTTTATGGCTTATAATAACTTTTGAAGCTCAAAATCACTTTTAATAGCGTTTGGATAACAATACTGATTATGATTTTAAGCTGTTAAAACGCAAAAAATTGTGTTTTCGTAGAAGCAGCTATGACCCAGCTTTTGCTAAAAGTGATTCTTAGAAACTGTTATTTGTGTTGTTTTTACAATAATAACCTCTATCTCTTTTATACATTTATTATATCGAGATACATATCATAAATGTCATTTTTGGTATTTATCTTTAATAATCAGTTTTGAACATATACTATTCAAACATACTTATAAATTTTAGTATTTATTACAAATAATCAATTTTTCTAAAATCACTTTTAAAAAATCACTTTCAGGAAATCAGAAGCAATGCCAAACTCACCCTTACACTGGCACTTTGTTGCTGACATTTTTTTACACTAACACTGACACTTAATAATACATGCAATGACAATTTTTATACTGACACTTTGCTACAATAACACTGACACTTTTTTACACTGGCATTTAATAATACATGTACTGTCTCTCTTTATACTAGCACTTTGTTACTAACACTAACACTATCGGGAAAATCAAAACACGTTTTTTTCTAATATTAAGAAAAAACACGTTTTTTTTATTATTATTTTGGCTTAATAATATTACAACCGGATATATGAAATAATGAATTAAAATTTCCTACGAGTTGTATTTGCAAGTGTAAGCTTCATATCTCATATTTATTCAATATTTTTTCTTTATTTATGTTGGATGTGATGGCTCGATGTCCTGACAAAGGGGTCGGCGTCCTCGATATGAATTGCGGGCTTTTTTTTATTCGTTCATCTTTATTAGTTGGGCTAGGATTTGTTTCTTAGTATATAAGGTTGTAACCCAATATAACTATTCAGATTATTGCACAGAAAATAAGAGGCGGCCGCAGTTCATAACCCCAAATTTCAATCTCTTTCTCTTTCGATTTTCAATTGCTTTTGTGTTTTGTTATTGTCAATTGCTTTCGCTGCGTTGCATAACAATTCTTGACACTAATGTATTTATCCAACTTTTCATATGATCAGATGTTAAAAATTCATGAAATTTATAATAAATTGTATATATATATAGAGAGAGAGAAGTAGAAATATGAGTAAGAATTTCAACTTATCAAATGCAATTTTCTTTTAAAAACAAATGGAGTAAAAATTTATATATAGAGAGAAGTAAAAATATCTCAAAGTTCTTTATTTAAACCCATACGACTTAAAACTATTCTTACTTAATACTTAAAACAATTGACTAGATTAAATTAACCACATGAATAAAAGTAAGACCTAAATAATAATAATAATCTATTATCCTTTCAAAAGTAGGTGATAGGTTGTCTAACCTTGTTGGTTCAACAATGACTACATGATTATTTATTTATTATTTATTATCTATTAAAGATTAAAAAATATATAGAAAATCAATAATTAAAAAACATGAACCTTCCCACATGAATAATTTAGCATTTGGATAGGCTTATTTTGGGCTTATCCTTCTCTCTGCCTCCCCTTTTCATGGTCTTTGTTAACTTACATATTTGTCCTTGTCACCCCTCTCACTCTCCCGTATCTTCCTATCACTAAGGCATGTTTGGTAAAATTGAAAATTAAGTTTTAAAAATACAGAGCTGAAATTATTAAGTTGCTGAATTTCAAGAGTTCAGTTTGTTTGATAAAATTGAAAATTAAGCTATGAAAATATAAAGTTGAAATTATTAAATTGTTAAATTTTAAGAGTTCAGTTTATTTAGTAAAGGCAAATCACTTATATTTGAATTTATTTAAAGTTTGAACTTAACATTCAAAAAATTATTTGAATAATCTTAATGAGTGTATAATAAAATAAAGTCTAACATATAAGTCACTATTATTATAATTAGATTATATTTTATAATATTTAAATATATTTTATTAGTATTTTCTTTGATCCATAATAAGATTTATCTTGTTAATTATTTTGATAAATTTGCCTAAACTTTGACAAAAAATGAAAAAAATAAATTAATTATGATACTTTATTAAAATATTATTAATATCAATAGTTTAATATAAATAAAATTACATTTTAATACTAGATCAAATATAATTTATATGAAAAGTTAAAATATTTCAACAAATGAAAGTATCATTTAATATATAAATAAAATAGTTGATGGATGGATTTGAACTCATTTCATTTTTAACTCTTTCTTTCTCCTTCTTAATTACTTAAGCTACTCATTTTTAACTTAAAATTAATAGCATTTTTTTAAAACAAACTTAATTAATTAAGTGAATATAATTTACCTTACCAAATATGCTTAACTTTTTAATTTTTTTAAAATATTCCAAATTAAAAGCTTAATTGGATTACCAAACAACAAGCCCTAAAAATGTGACCTTTAAGATAAAAGTTTATGTACAAGAGAAATAAATCAATATAACTTTGATTGTCAACGTCTCGAACCCAAAAAAAAAATTAAGATACGTAAACCAATTTAATTTGTACCTTTCAAAGAAGAAAAATACGAGTAGACAAGATAAAGACTATTTATGTGACTCTTTGTCCATATCATATACTCCCTCCGTCCAACTCTCCCTCCGTTCCACTCGAAGTGTCACTTTTTATTCAAAAGGGTGTTTCATTTAAAGTGTCACCTTTCCTAAAAAGGAAATATTTTATTACTATTCTATTATCTCATCCACTATTTCCTCCACTAATTCTCTCTCCTCTACACTCACAATACTTTTTAAATTCACTATTTCCTCCACTAATTCTCTTTCCTATTTTTAAATTACACTCACAAAATTTTTTATTTCCCCTTTTTTCCTTAATTTGCGTGCCACCCCTAAAAAGGTGACACTCTTGGTGGGACGGAGGGAGTACTCCAATCGCTCCACTGGGTCCTACTTTTCCTTTTGATCCGTCTCACTTCAAGAGTTCTTTTTATAAATGGCAAGTTTTGAATATATTTATATCCTTATAATTTAAATATATTTATAAAAAAATCATTCATTATACCCTTATAATGTTAATATACTTACAAAAAAACCAATCATTAACTACTATTTTATATTCCACATTTAACTTTTACATTTTCTTTCCTCTTAATCTTCTACTCATTTATAATTTTTTATTTATTTTTTTTTAAATTTTCTTAATAATAAGCAGTGTTCTAAAAGACCCCGCCTAAGGGCGCCTAGGCCCGCCAGGCTGCAGCCTCTCCAACGCCTAGTTCTGGCCTGCGCAGGCGACTAATCGTAATCCCGACTAGCCCGACTGAGGCTGCTCCGCTCCGCCGCCTAGCATCCGCCTAGCACTTTTTAAAACCTTGATAATAAGCATAAAATCCAACCCCAGAACTCTTGATCTGTGGCGTAGGGAGTAATATATTGTTGAAATCATAAAATGGTAAGTGTCCAAAAAGAGAGGATAAGATTTTCGATGCATTTCTAGATCAAATTGATTTCATTTTCTTACCCTATTAAAGTTGATGGGAAATTCAATTAATCAAACACAATTGCTAAGATCAAATATGAGTATTCACAAATCTGTCCACATCAAAGCCCGCCACAGTTTCAGTTATTAAATTGAGTCGGTCCGTTGAGAAATGCGTTTCTCCGTTGCGTGTAGAGAAATGGGGCTATATTTGTCGCACGACATACTTAGCCAGTTTCTGGATATCCTTTTCAATGCTTCTGGATATCCAGAAGCTTGAATATGAATATCCAGAAGCTTTGGAAAGGATATCCAGAAACCAAATATTTTTTCTGGATATCCTTTCCAAAGCTTCTGGATATCAGAACTTGAATATGGATATCCAGAAGCTTTGGAAAGGATATCCAGAAAAAATATTTGGTTTCTGGATATCCTTTCCAAAGCTTCTAGATATCCATATTCAAGCTTCTGGATATCCATATTCAAGCTTCTGGATATCCAGAAGCTTTGGAAAGGATATCCAGTTGTTGTGGCTAAGTATGTCGCGCGACAAACTAAGCCCCGTTTCTCCATACGCGACGGAGAAACGCGTTTCTCCCCAGATTTTGTGTATTAAATTTGCTTGTCTTAAATTTCAAAATGCCTGCACCTGTTTCAAGTGTCAATGATTGATAAGTCTTATTTCAAATAAAAATAAATCTTTTATTTTCATTATAATAATGTTAAAATCTTACAAAAAAATAAATATGTTTTCCTTAAGCTTAAACTTAGAAAAATCGTGTTTTATTTTTTCCGCTAGTGTCAGTATCAGTGGAACAAAATGTCAGTGCATGTGTAACAAAGTGTCAGTGTAAAAAAATGTCAGTGTTAGTGTAACAAAGTGCCAGTGCAAAAAAGTGTCAGTGCATGTATATTAAGTGTCAGTGTAAAAAGTGTCAGTGTTAATGTAACAAAACGTCAGTGTTAGTGTAACAAATTGCAAGTGTAAAAAAGTGTTAGTGCATGTATATTAAGTGTCAGTGTAAAAAGTGTCAGTATTAGTGTAACAAAACGCCAGTGCTAGTGTAACAAAGTGCCAGTGTAAAAAAGTGTCAGTGCATGTATATTAAGTGTCAGTGTAAAAAAGTGTCAGTGTTAGTGTAACAAAGTGCCAGTGTAAAAAAGTGTCAGTGTTAGTGTTATTAATTGCCAGTGTAAAAATGATTTTTCCTAAGCTTAGAAAAAAACGCGTTTTTTTATAAGACCAACTCTATAATAATTAAGAAAAAATGCAACAAAAATATTCAAACTATTGCATTTGTTTTAATTTCATAACTAAACTTATTTTTGTTACAAACATAATATCATCTGTTTTTATTGCTCTTTCAAGATAGGAGTGTAAGTGGTTCAATTCAAACCGCGTTTTGAGGCAAAATCGAAAGTTTGATTTGGTTATCAAATATAAGTGATTCGATAATATTGACAAACCACATGTTTCGGTTTGGTTTGGTTTTTGGTTTGACCCTCCCAGACCAAACCGAACCAAATCAAATCAAATCAAACCAAATCGCGGTTTGAGACGGCTAGACCGAACCACCAAACCGAACCGCGAGATCAAACCGCCAAACCAAACCACATTAAATAAACTAATCCTACTCCTTGTTTTGTATCTTATTTAATATTTGTGTATCTTTATTAAAGTTTAAATAAACTAATCCTAATCATAACCCCCGTTTTGTATTTTATTTAATATTAATTTCATCATTTGTTACCTTCATTGCGACACATAAAAAATCGAGTTCTCTCCACGATCTATATAGTAAGGTGTTTTTCTTCATTGGGCCTCTCTCTTCCTCGAGTCTCTTAAACACTCGCATTTTTCTCTCTTCCTTCGTGATCACGAAAAATTTAAACAATATGAAAATGAGTTGCGGTATGAATCGTGGTTTGAACCGTAATCTAAATCATGATCTGAACCACGGTCTGGACCGCGTTCTAAACCGTGGTTTGAACCACATATTTTAATCACGGTTTGAACCAAACCAAACCAAACCATAGCGGTTTAATTTGGTTCGGTTTGAATTTTTTCATGGTTTGGTTCGGCTTGAAATTTTCCAAACCGATTATTAGTGGTTCGATCCGTAAATTCCTCCAAACTGAACCATTTACACCCCTAGTTCAAGATACCGCAAGCTAACTTCATCCATTTTTTGTCGTTAAGTGGTCATGTCAGATACATGTGACCGAATTTTTAAGAGTAAAATAGGAATCTCCCGTACCTTCCACCCCTTCCCTCTTCCCCCACCACGTCGAGCCTCCCTTCCCTGATCTTGATCTAGATTTGTTCAACCGGAGTAAAAGCAGAGCAATGTTGATGTGATTTGTCATTTGGTTGATTTATGGGACCGGGAAATTGTAGGTACAATGTCGATTGAAGTTGTCACAATTCAAAGATGGGGTTTCCATTTGATTTATGTGTTTTTGTTGTAACCAGAGATTAATTTGGGAGGGGTTGTGGTGGGGGAAGAAGGAGGTGGCGGTGGTGTAGTTGGGGAAGAAGGAGGCAACTGGCTTTAGGGTTGGAAGAAAGATGATAAGTTTTGGGGGAGGTTATGAGGATTAATTTGTAAATTAATGTTTCAGTTTGTAACCCTTATAATTTTTTTCTCAACCTTATTCTTTTTAATTTTACACTTAGAGCCTTTATTATTTTATAATTTTAATTTGAATTAATTTTTCGATTTTACCTTTGAAAATAAGGTCACATACATCTCATATGTTCATTTAAAAGAAAAACATGGATGTCGTTAGCGCGAGATACCTTGAATGAGCATCAAAAACAAATGAGGTACTCTGTTTGCAACGAAAATGAGTACTCCCTCCGTCCCACGTTAGTTGAGACTAACTTTTTGGGCACACCAATTAAGGAAAATGAATAAAATAAGGCATAGTTGAAATAGTCAAAGGATATTAAGGGATTTGACCCCTTGTAATCCCATAAGTCAGCAAAGTAATTTTTGGCTCCAATAGTTAACATACCACAGTAAGTAAACATAACATTTCGAAATTATCAAAATATCTACAACATCAGTTCAAATTTGGAGTTCCCTCCAAATTTTAATTTTTTCAAGAGTGTAAATCTCCCACCTAAACTACTACTACAACTTTATACAAATAACATTCACAAGTTTCTTAAGCCCATTACAGTAACACAAAATCACAATTCACAAATGGGTATTAACAAAGACATTTCAAAAGACAAGAGATTTTTGATTGCACAGTTCATATCAATCTCTTCAAAAGGTGGAATGCTTCCAAAAGCAAAAGTTGATGAAGCAATGATGAGGTTTGGGATCTCCAGGGCAAGCATCTTCAGATTCTGGGCAAAGGTGAAGGGCCAGATGCAATTTGGAGCTCCAATTGCTTTACCTACAAAAAGACAAGGTAAATTTAAAAGTCAAAAAATTCCAGTAGATCTTGCTAAGTTGAAAGCAATTCCCTTTTTTAAAAGGGGTACTATTTGAAATCTAGCAAATGGCATGGGTGTAAGTAAGAGTACTATTTTTCGTTGGAAAAAATCTGGAGTGATCAGGCCCCATTCAAATGCCATAAACCCAACTTTAACTGATTTAAACAAAATAGCAAGGCTTAAGTTCAGCTTAAAAGCACTCAGCTATGATTCTATTACATGTAAACCAAATTTCAAATCCATGACACATGACATACGTGTGGATGAGAAATGGTTTAACATGACTAAATGTACCGAAAAATATTACATCTGCCCCGGAGAAGTTGAGCCTTACAGGTCTTGCCAAAGCAAGAGATTCGTAACGAAAGTTATGTTTCTTTGTGTTGTAAGTAAACCGATGTACGATGAAAATGGTGAATTGGTCTTCGATGGGAAAATAGGAATGTGGCCCTTCACAAAGAAAGAACCAGCAAAGAGACGTAGCAGAAATAGGCCAGCAGGCACAATGGTAACCAAACCCCTGGATTCTATCAACAGAGAAGTAACAAAACAAATGATGTTGACAAATGTAAGTTCTGAAACAATTCTGATTTTCATACTTTTGATGTTATTAGAGCATTGTTTTAATGCACACATTCTTTTTTTCATTGTAGGTTCTTCCCGCAATCAAACGAAATTGGCCATCAACAGCAAGTAAGAACATAACAATTCAGTGGGACAATGCCCCACCACATGTGTCCTTACATGCTGATCCTGAATTTATAGAAGCAGCAACATCAGATGGATTCAACATATCACTAAAGTTCCAGCCACCAAACTCACCCGATATGAATGTAAATGACCTAGGATGGTTCAGGTCAATTGAATCATTAAAGACAAATGTGCAAGCAAGGACCATTGATGAGTTGGTATATGCAGTGGAACATTCATTCAAAATGGAAACACACTACAAACTGAACAAGGTATTCCTAACCTTGCAGTCATGTTATGGACAGATCATGGATATACGTGGATCAAATGGCTACAAAATTATACACATGGGAAAGGATGCATTACACAGAAGAGGGTTACTCCCAGATGACAGTCCAATTACTTTGAAGTTAGTAAGAGACTGCTTATTGCATCTAATGGAGGGGGGAAATGTTGATGGATTGGAGGACATGATTGAAGAGTTTGGTTTAAGTTGAAGAAAAAGCCTTTTTGTTGTAGAAAGCAGGCTTGTGTTCTCTGAAGTAGTGAAAGTGGCCTTTTTGTTGTTAAAATAGTGGCCATTCCTAAAGTAGTAAAAGTGGCCTTTTGTTGTATAAATAGTGGCCTGTTCTGAAAAGTGGTATTTTGTTATAGAGAAAATGTGAACCAATTATCACATATCAAAGCAATCATATTCCATCATTCTTTATACATAAACCAAATACAGTAAGCCTTTTAATCAAATCACAAAGTTGGCATTTTTTGTTTCCAAAATAGAACTCTTAATCACACAAATGCATAATAATAGTGTCAAAAAAATTAGAGATATGACCTTAATTCTTGAGGAGGCCAAGAACACTTTAATTTCATCTGAAGCCGGATAATATGGACTATCAATGTCCTCCTTACCAAAGAATCTTGGTAAAAGACAAGCGAACATGCGTAGGGTAGAAATGTAGGACTCCGCTTTTGCTTCAATGGACTCAGGCTTCACCTTTATTGGCTCCATACACCCATATGCTAACTCCAGTTCAGCCATAATAGAGTCGGCGGGTTGACTCAGTTGAGTCTCAGGCACTTCGGTCTCAAAATCGAGTAGATCTGGACCGGAGTCATTGTGGAAGGGGGGAAATTGAGTGTCGGGGATGCTCGTGATTCCGTAATATGAGCGAGGAATCATAGGAAGAACATCAGAAATTTGCGAATCTGGGCATGATTCATCGAAAAGAAGAGAAGGAATCGTCGCCGACGTATCATCTACGGGCAACGAAACCATGGGATTGATGTTTCTTTCCCTCAAGTATGGCGGATGCATGGAAATCAATGGGAGAGATTAGAAACGGCGGAGTAGAAGAAATGGCTAGGGTTTCTTGAAAGAAAATGAAGAACACGAACTGAAAGGGGGTGGATATTGGGTTAGGGTTTTATTTGGACTGGGTTTTATTTGGAATGGATTTTGTTTTGGATTGGACTGGAGTGGGTAAATTAGGTTGGGGTAAATGTGTTTTACTAATGGCCCAATTAGGATTAGGTTGTGTTTAATTATTTGATTAGGGGTAAAATATGTGGGGTAGGGTGAATATAAAATATTAATTTTTTTGCCATTTTGGGCAGTCTCAACTAACGTGGGACGTCCCAAAAGGGAAAGAAGTATCAACTAACGTGGGACAGAGGGAGTATATATGAAATCCAAACGTAATAATTACAAATTTATACAATGTATTATACCTTCGATTTCAATAAAGGTAAAGTACTATCTAGTGACAACATATTATAGTGTACTTTCTAATCTTCTCACAAATAATTCAATTTGATTGCATTATTTAAGTCAAAATTATAAAATATGTTGCATGAAATAGTACATAAATTGCATTATTTGTAACAAAGTGGTAAAATACATTGTATTAAGATGTTATTAAATAATAAATTGTATTGATTGTAAAAATCGTGAAAATACATTGAATATTTTGGTCATTCACCCCAAATCCAAACAACCCCAATAGTTGGAGTACTTTTGTTGCAATTTTTCCTAATAATCATAGAGAAAATTACGTCATATTTCCTCAATAATACCTAATCTACATTCTAGGACATCCTATTTCCTAATTTACATCCTAGTCTTACAAAATATTTTCTCCTACCATATAATCCCTTTCCTATTTTAAAATTTTGGAAATATCGAATATGCCATCATATAAATAGTCACATATCCCCTTTTTTTTTTAGCACAGTTCACTGTTGTTCCTAGGGTTTGGCGTGCAAGGCGGTGAAGAGTATTTGGTCCTGCGATGTAAATTCGATTCAAAATCAGATATCACAACTTCGATTTCAGCAATTCGTTGAATTTAATCAATTCGGTTTCAAGTTTCATTGATTTTAATCGAGTGAAACTCATTATTCATAATTTTTGAGGTGAGTTTCGTATCACCATTGTTGTTGTTTTTTTATTTTTAATTGAATTATTGGTATTGGTTTGATCTGTGTTTTCAAAGTGATTCTGCTGTTTGTTCATGATATTCATATGATTAACTCTGTTATATATTTGTTGTATTTTTGAGCATCTTGATCTGTGGTTTCAAACTTGATATTTTTTTTTGATTGTTGAACAATTTAGAATTTAAGGAATCAGTTGTATGCCTCAGTTAAATGATGGTTGATCCTTGTTGTTTGCTTATATTTGCAGATTCATTATCAATTATATTAGTAATATAGATGATGCTGTGATGGCTTTGTTCAAGTTTGGGGGAGTTAGTGCAGTTTATAGAATTACTAAGTTTTCATCTTTTAAATCATTGGTTGACTTTGCATGTAAAAGGTGGTCGTGCCTGCAGAAAGATTGTCTTATTTTTTTCATACTCTTTTCCTGGTAATTCTAATTGTCTACTAACGAACGAAGATGATTATGTGAATATAGGATTTATGGTACGGAGATTTCCAATTCAGCTTATTGAGATTGATGTAAAACAGCGTGGTAGTTTGGATGTTGTTGATTCATCTTCATCGACCATTGTTAGTGGATTGTCATCTGATATTGAACGTACTATGTCCTCTAGTGTTGATTTGCCTATTAGTTTTTTGTCATCAAGATAAGTAGTTGAAAAGTGAAAAGTGGGCTACTGATATTAAAGGTATTGGGCAGGTTTTTGAAGGTGGAATTAGTGAGTTTCGAATTGTTTTGTGCAAATATGCCACATCTGTTGGTTTTGACTTTGTCTATGTGAAAAATGACAAAGTGCGTCTTACTACCAAGTGTGTACACATTGAAGCAAGAGGTTGTCTTTGGAGAATTCATGCTTCAGTTGAAAATGCAAATGTTTTCGCGTATATAAGGACCTATGAAAAGAATCATACTTGTGGTGATGTTTACGTGAATGGAATTAGAAAAAGTTGAGTTCTGAGGTTATTTCAAGTATTATTCTTAAAACAGTTCGTTCTAAGCCATCTACAGGTGCCGCTGAAGTTTTGCATTTTCTCAAGGACGATTTAGGTGTTTTTGTTACTTTCAGGGTTGCTTGGATTGATGTTGAGAAAGCAAAGGATGTGGTGTTTGGTGAAGCAGATTTCGCTTATGATAAGCTGAGATCTTACTTTGATAAGAGAGGCAATTGGACCCAAGTAGTCATTTCGTTCTTGATTATGACCCGATATCTCATCACTTTAAAAGGTGTTTTGTTTCATTTGGGGCTTATCTATTTGGTTTTCATTCTTGTCGTCCTCTATTGTTTCTTGATTGGGCGCACTTGCGGGGAAAGTATAAGGGCGTGTTATTGGCTGCAACAGCTACAGATGGAAACAATGGTAATTCACTTGATCTTTTTGTTTTTAGTACTTTTTAACATGTTTGGAATATATTTCTCTGTTGTTTTTACTGATTCAAACAATTGAGAACTTATTAATTATTTTTATGAGGAAACCCAACTTTTCCTTATAAACACAATTGAGAACTTACTAATTCTTAAAAAAAAAAAGTACTCACACTCATTTAGTCTAATAAAAGCTCTCAGTTGTTTCATAAAGTTTCATCTCAGTATATATCTCTAATATAATGAATAGTTCTTGTAATATGACTTATATTTTTTTCTTCTTATTATTTATAGATTTCTTTAACATTGCTCATGTTGTTGTTGCTTCTGAGGATATAGAAAATTGGACCTGGTTCCTTGAATTGGAGCCTTTTAAAGGAGAACGCAGAATTACGTTTATATCAGACCGCCATCCAGGCATTATCTCAGCAATAAAGAGTATTATGCCTCACTGCTTTCATTCCTTCTGGTTATGTCATTTGAGGAACAATTTGAGGGATAAAATGAGGGGATTTACTGCAGACTTTCACGAAAAATGATTTTTAAACTATGTCAATGTGCATCCGCTCCAACGAAAGAAATTGTCCACACTCTTTTGGATGAAATGAGGCATGAAGGTGGGGATAAAGTATCTGATTTTCTAGATAACCTTCCTCACGAGAATTATGCGAATGCATATTTTAAAGGAAAAAGATATGACGAGATGACTTCAAATGCGATAGAATATTTTAATTATCAATTTAAAGATGCTCGCTCACTTCTTGTTTGTGAATTAATTGATCAAATTCGCTTGAAGTTGATGGTGTAGATGTCTAGTCATAGAGCAGAGCCATTGAATTGGTCATATTCCTTATGTCCGATACAAGAGAGAAGGTACATAAATAATGTAGAAAAGGGCCGATCTTGGATTATTCACTCCTCTTATGAATATGTTTTTGAAGTTCATTTGAGTCCATCAATGGTTGTTAACATAGATGAATTTACATGCACTTGTGGAAAGTGGCAGCATGAAAGGTTTCTGTGTGTTCATGCAACTGCTGTGTTGTCTAAATGCAACAAAGACTCTTTTGAATTTATTGATAAATACTTTCATACTAGTAGCTATAGTAGTTGCTATGAACTTCCAATACAGCCTCATGTTTCATTTGGAGGTGAATTGTCAATTTTTGCAGCAGATGAAGAGACGGTCATACTTCATCTAGTATCCAAGCGTCAACCGGGAAGATCAAAAAAGAATCGTATAGCTTCAAGAGCAGAGATAGTTTTTAAAAGAAAAATGAAATGTAGTCGTTGCTTAATAGTAGGAAATCATAATAGGAAGACATGCAAGGTTTCTTTGGAATAATGTGTTTTTTTATATATATTTTAACAGTACTATGGCATTAGGCATTGGATTTTACGGTTTGAAGATGTGAACAATTATTAGATTTTCTGAATACTTGATAAAATAAGTTCTCAATCGTTTCAATGAAATGAATTTGAGTTTTATATTTAGTGCTTTATTGAGATATATTCTTTACTATGTATCCTATAACTACATTTTACATCACTTACATATGAGGAATCTTCGGTAAATAATATCAAATGAGCAGAAATTCATGAAGAATTGAAAAGTCAGAAGACGTTATGTACAATCCCAAACTACTGTAAACATTAGTTCTCAATTGTTTTAAAAACACTTTCTTCTGTTTTTATTTAATTATAATTGAGAACTTAAGACATCAGTTGTGATAATAGACAAATAATCATAATCAAGTGCATGTTATACACAGTTACTAATATAAGTTCTCAATTGTGAGGAAATTCTAGAACAGGTCTTTTAATGTATATGAAACTGCTCAAATTCTAATTTGGATAACAAATTATATACGACATATTCTGAACAAACACCTTAAACACCAATTGCATTCATGAACTTCAGTTACAATTTTAAACCAAAAATTAAACTAAACCCATTAAGTGTATCATTGCACTTTCTAACATCACTTCATCAAACAAAACCAACTGAACTTTCTAATGTTTAAACCAACACAACCATATATGAACCTTCACTTCACCAACTATTCTTCCTAACCTTCAACCAAAAACCATTTACCAACTTTACCAAGAAGTTTAAACCAAAAAGAACCATAACTTTGTACCTTTTTACAAATTTCAAATAATAACCATACAACAAAGTAAACTTATCTTTCAGAAAATCTTTAAACATCTTTGCTCTATAGAGATGGCCACCATTTTGTCATATTTTGTACTGATGATTCCAGTCTGAATAAGTTCCTCCACTTCCTTCAGCATTATTATCTCGCAATCATCACTTCCCTTGCGTTATTGTGGTGCATCCTTTACTTCAACAAATTCCAAAGGTTCAACAGACGCGAGAATGATTCTGGTACCAAGGCCTTTGTAAATTCAAACCGGAAATATAAAATAAAAATTAGAAAACTGTAATTTGGAAATAGTTTTTAAAATTAATTGTAATGCATTTAAATATGTAACATCTTTCTTGTATCATCAGCGTACTTGTCTTTTGCATTTTTTTCTGTTTGCACGCAAGGAGTTGTAATATCTGTATTTTCCTTCCTCTGTGTCCAGAACCAGTAGAGTCCAATGTCGAACCGTTTTACCGGTTAATGATGTATGAATTGGGAAAATGATAAACTTTGTTCCTTCACCTATTAACTTCAAGAAAGGATCTGCAATTTGGACTTTTCTGTAATCCTCATTATAAACAGGGTTGGTCAAATACTCCTGCATAGTTTAATAAGATCTCAATTAAAGGATTCCTATAGGGCATATAAATTGTTATTAACAAATTTAAATAGCTAAGAATTATTATGTTTCATACCGTCCCATTTGCAGTAATGATGCCAAAGGTCAATTCAGCATTGTTGTTCTTGTATATATCCAAATAACCATTCATGACCTATTAAAACAAAACTAATAGAAGACTTTCAACTGAAAATATATTAGAACTTATAAAACAATACCAAACAAAAAAAGGATAAAATGAGAACTTACAAAATTTTCTGTTTTCATGTCATATGTTATCTATTTCAATTGTTGAAGGTCCATATGAATCATATTTGTAATCCCCCCTGCAATCCCACACAAGGCCACTGTAACATAATTTAAATGAAATTATATATATAAACATTATTTAACTTTAGATACAACAAAATATTTCTAATTTATAAGAAAAATTCACATCAATAACTGAAAATAACTAAGAACTTGTCTATACTTAGATTCTAAAAGATAATTGAGAACTTACAAAAAAAAAACAAATGAGATGTGACACAGAATACACAACAATAACTGAAAATAACTAAGAACCTCCAAATAATAAAAAAATTTAACAGAATATAATTGAGAACTTATACTTGTAATTACTTAACTTAATTCTTTATCTCTAACAAGTTGCACAAAAAGCTGAAAACTTGCTTCATTGATTGTTTTTGTTGTCAAGCTGTGATTCACATAAAAAACAGGACTAGGGACTGCATGGTTGTCAACCTGAAAATCATCGTCTTCATTGACTGCCTTTTCAGTTGGTTTTTTCTTCTCAACAATTTTTTTTCTTTTGTGTTGGTTGCTTTTTCTCCGCAACAATTTTCGTTTTCTTTTTTGCTGGTTCCTTTTTTTCGTCACCGTTTTTCTTTTTTTTTCTCGCATCTCCAAACTCAATGTTTCCATCTACCTCCGTTGCTGTTCTCTTCCTTGCTTTCACTCTTAGAATTCGAGAATGAACACTGTCTTTTGCAGCTTCTTTCTCCACTGAAACACCAACAATCATCTTTTTTCTAAGTTCACACTTCAAATCCTCATTTTCCTTTTCAAGCCTCTCTACTTTTTCTTGAATTTTTTTCAATTGTTTTTCAAAATCTTTTTTCATTTCTTATTTTTCTGCAAAAATTGTAAATTCCCGGTCTGTGTTTAAATCCTTCAGAAATTTCATCTGTTCATTAGCAGCTTTCAACTTCTTATCATTGCTTGATTCTGCATAATTTTTTTCCACATTCTGAACCCGTTCTTCATGAACAATCCTCAACTCATTCATCTCTCTTTCCTTTTGGATTTCCTTTTTCTTCATCTCTTTCTCTAAATCTGCAATTTTTTATAAGCTTCTTCCATTTTCTTCTCAAATTATGCCTTCTTTTCCTTCAAAATATCGGATCATTTTTTCTCGAGTTCAACCTTTGAAGTGAAAATATCCTCCATATCACCAATCAATTTTTCCTTTTCATTTGTAAGATCCCTGATTTCATTTTCATATTTTTCTGAAGTATCAAAGGGAATAGTTTCAGCTTCAACATTGACATTGAAAAATGCAGAATTTGGAGTTTGAAAACCGCGTTGAGATCTTCTATCGGAGTTAACATCCTCCTCCGCAGCAATATCTACCTTTTCCACAACAAATTCCCCTTCATTTACATGCTCTATTTGATCTCCATCATCCAAGACTTATTTTTATTTTCTCACTTCTTCTCTTTGTTTTTCTCTCTCTTCTTCTCTCACTTCTTCTCTACCTTGTTCATTCCTCTCTCGATTTTCCTCAACAAATTTACTTTTCTCAAACATTTTATTTTCTCGATTGTTAAAGTTAACTTTAACTATTCATCAGAAACCTATTTAAGAAATATATAAAAAAACAAAATCACTAAAATTATTTACAAACAAGCGTTTACTGATAAAAACAATTGGGAATTCATACAAACAATTTATAACTTACTAGTTCTTAATTGTTTTTATGCGTAAACCCAACTTTTCCTCATAAAAAAATTGAGAACTTACTAGTTCTCAATTGTTTTTATGAGGAAACCAGACTTTTCCTCATAAAAACAATTGAGAACTTAGAAACCCAACTTTTCCTCATAAAACAATTGAGAACTTACAGGTTCTCAATTGTTTTTTAAGTACTTACTCAGTCCCATAAAAGTTCTCACAAATGGTTTTTACACAGGAATTAAGAAAATGTGCAAGTGTTTTAGAGCATAAAAAGTGAGGTAGGAGAGAGAACTTACATCAACAACTTTTAGTTTATCAATTTTCAACTCCTTGAACTTGTTTAGCTTTAATGGCAATCCCCATTTCATAAACCTTGGGATCATCGACCTTGTTGGAGCGTCTCCATCCTTTACATGCACATGGAACCAATACTACAAAAAAAATATGTTATGAACACCGTATTTAGTATTAAGATAATAGATAAAGAAAATATTACAAAAAAAAAAAAAAACTTACAGAAAGTGCTATTGCACATCCTATAACACCAATAGGATTTTCAGAGTTTTATCGGATTGATTGTATAAGTCTCCCATGTATTGCAGTTGCCTAGTTGTAAATTTTCAATTTGTTTATGTCCTCGACATAATAGAAAAACACATTTGGAATTATATCTCCCGTAAATGCAAAAAACAATGAGCCAATTGCATATAGAATCATCAGTCTTACTAATTCCTTTACATCTTGATCTTCTTCACTATCCTTAAGTTCCAATATCATTTTCTTGACTTTAGAAATTCTTTTTTTTTATTCATCTGAAAATCTTCGTTTCACCAAACTTGACACAAAACAAACTCCCTCTTGACGTCAAATCAAGAACCTAATCCCCAGATGCTATCCCAAATATAATTTTGACATCATTTGGAGTGAAATTGACGTATTTCTCTCCTAATTTGAAACTCTGAGTGGCAATTCTATAACACTTTATGATATCCCTTAGGACAAGGTCTGATTTCCGGATAGTTATATCACTGTTGTTATTCAAATCATTGAACATATTGAAGAAGGGTGACCTCTTCAACATTCTCATATGTTTGGGTCTCAATTTTGCTTGCTTCATTAACGACAAACTAGCCTCAATTTTTGACCTATATGTAAAGGTTGTAGCATGCTTGATCTCTTTATCCTTTTTGATATGTTTCCCTTTCTATGATGATATCCTTCTAGCTTCTGATTCTTTTTTTTTTTTTTTTTGCTTCTTTGCAGCATGTTTTATTTTTGTCATCTATTAGAAAAAAAAATCAAACAGATTCTCAAAAATAACTTTTACTAATAAAACAATTGATGACTTCATTAAAAATTGAGAACTTACTAGTTCTTAATTGCTTTTATGAGGAAACCAGACTTTTCCTCAAAAAAATTGAGAAAACAATTGAGAACTTGTGCATAAAAGACACTAATATATAACAAAATTACTAAAACCACCAAAACAATCGAGATCTTGCAAATAGAACACAACAATAACTTAATATAATTGAGAACTTTCACTTAATAAGTGAATCTAACAGAATATAATTGAGAACTTATAATGTTTCTTACTGATATTTGTGTGAAGTAGACAATCTCTGACACACTATTATACCAAAGTTCCACAACACCACACCTAGACAAATCAAGGCAACACACTTAGCATATGCCATCGTTAGTGTGATATCAGTGGTTCTTTTGCGTGATAGTGCGTGAGATCATCACATCATACAAACATCAATGTGGAAACAGTGTCTAAATTCACAATAAAAACTGAGAAACAGTTGAGAACTTATGCATAAAAGACACTAATATACAACAAAATCATTAGAAACACCAAAATAAGCTTTTACTAATAAAAAATAATTGATGAATTCATAAAAAATAGAGATCTTACTAGTTCTTAATTGTTTTTATGAGGAAACTAGACTTTTCCTCATAAAAATTGAGAAAATAATTAAGAACTTATGAATAAAAGACACTAATATATAATAAAATTACTGAAACCACCAAAACAACTGAGATCTCACACATAGAACATAACAATAACTGAAAATAATTGAGAACTTTCACTTAATAAGTGAATTTTAGAGAATATAATTGAGAACTTATAATGTTTCTTACTGAAATCTGTGTGTAGTAGATAATCTGTGACACACTATTATACCAAAGTTCCATAACACCACACCTAGGCAAATCAAGGCAACACACTTAGCCTATGCCATCATTAGTGTGATATCAATGGTTCTTTGTGCGTGATAATGTGTGAGATCATCATATCATACAAACATCAATGTGAAACAGTGTCTAAATTCACATTAAAACTGAGAAAACAGTTGATAACTTATGCATAAATGACACTAATATAAAACAAAATCACTAAAAACACCTAAACAAGCTTTTACTAATGGAAACAATAGAGAATTCATTAAAAAAATTGAGAACGTACTAGTTCTCATTATTTTTATGAAGAAATCAGACTTTTTCCTCACAAAAACTATGAAAACAATTGACAACTTATAAAACAATTGATTAATTCATAAAAACTGCTGAGAACTTACTAGTTCTCATTTTTTTTACGAGGAAACCAGACTTTTCCTCAAAAAAAATTGAGAAAACAACTGAGATCTTACAAATATAACACAACAACTGAGAACTTATAACTACAAAAGCAGATAATGATTTTAACAACAAATAACTGGGAAAAAATCTGAAAACATTTGAGAAATTATAAACAATATTAAACAAATACTCTTACATTTATGACCAAATTGTATTTTAAAACAAAATAACTGAGAAAGCAACTGAGAACTTACTTTTTTTAGCAAACATGTGAACAAGGTAATAGATTTTCATTCTTATTATTTTTTTTTTTTTAGAAATTACTGAATAAACGGAGTTATAAACTCAAAAACAAAAAAAAATACACAAAAAATAGAAAATAATTGAGAAATTAGTAGTTGTACTAAGTTAGAAAATAAAATAAACTAGGTCTATTCATTTCTCACTCATATTTAAAAATTTATTCATAAAAAACACTCGAAATATAAATAATATACTTCCAATAACTGAGAACAAGTAACATTTCAAATCATTTACTTAATAATAAAAAAATACTAAGAATCTTATGAAATCTAGATTAAAAAAAAAAACAGAAAACTTAAATTTTTTGAGAGTTTGTGCATTACCTTTTGGTTGATGATGAATGTGATAAAGAAATTGACGAAACTATGGATTTTCTAAGCTTCAACAATGGCGGTTTCTAGAGAGAGAGGCGTAGTGAGAAAAGCTCTAGAAGACACCTTTTGGTATTTTGGCGGTTGAAAAGGTCATAATATTCACCCACGTCTTCATGCACGTGCCATTAATCAATGGCAAAATTGTAATATAAACGAAAAGACAGGGACACGGATGTCATTTTAATTACAGGGACTATTTGGTTAAGCAAAATACAACTTGTCCTAAGAGGTAGTATTGCTTTGTTTGTTAGAGGGATTATACGGTAAATCCCTCATAATTATATCCCATTTGTCATATTCACACTCACACACACTTAAATTATAAGTTTCACTTGCAAAATTCGCTAACTTATCTTACTCATATCACCTTTCTCACACACAATACTTTTAAATATTAATTTCCATGCTCAATAATAAATGTACATATTGAGCTGTTTTTAAAATTACGAAAATAATCTTAATTTAATTTACTCTAAGCCATGTACAAATACATAAGTTACTCCCCATTTTGATGCAGGACAACACGACGATTCAGCCACTGAGGACCAGGCGGCCGCCTCACCACCTCCCAGGCGTGCGCCTCATGTTGGTTCAATAACGGGGCTTCCTTCTGTCGGCCAAGCGCCCGCCTCATCTTGGGTCGAACACGGAGCTTCTTTCTGCCGCCCAGGCGGCCGCCCCAGCCATGCCCATGTGCCCGCCTTGCCTTGATTCGACGAAGGGTATTTCTCCTGCCTCCCAGGCGCCCGCCTCGCGATGTCGAAACAGTTTCCTTATTTCGTTTTAATTCCGTTTTTACTGATTTTTGAACATTAAGTTGGGGTTATTTTGGTCTTTATTTTGCTATTTCGTCTTAGGGCTTGAAGGAGGTATTTAAACACTTTAGGGCATGTTTAAACTCAGTTTTGATATTATAATTTGAAGGGTTTTATCTCTTTTCTGGTGGATTCCAGTTTATTATTTTTCTAGGGTTTATCATTTGTAAACTCTTGTGTTTAGCGCTTGCTACTCACGAATCTTGCTTCCGTGCTGCGTCAGTTGGTATCAGAGCAGGCTTTATCCTGTCTTTCATCACTGATTCGTTATGGGGGATCAAGCAACAAAAGCAGATATCGATGGTATAACCACCGCTATTGCTGCGTTGACGACACAGATTGCGACGTTGGTGGCTGCTCAACAAGGTCAAAACGCTCGTGCTAATCGAAACCGTGGTGGCGAGAGAGACAAGGAGATTGAACAGGGTCGACGCCCTAGGAGGGTAGAAAATCGAGATGATGAGGATTCCAACTCCAGTTCCGATGACGAGGTTGATAATGATGAAGAACTGGGGCAGGGTGATAATCGACACCGCCAGGATTATAGGATTAAGGTTGATATTTCGTTATTCTATGGAACCATGGGGATTGAGGATTTTCTTGATTGGCAGAATGACGTTGATCGTTTTTTCGAGGTTATGGAGGTACCTACGAATAAACAGGTAAAGATGGCGGTGATCTGATTGAAGAGTACTACTGCAGTTTGGTGGGAAAAACTTGTTGATCAAAGGCGACGACAAGGGAAGGGGCCAATTAAAACATGGAGGCGTATGAAGCAGTTGATTTCGGAGCAATTTTTGCCGGCGGATTATGAACAGGCTTTGTATAAACTGTATCTCAACTGTGTGCAGGGCAAGAGAAAGGTTGATGAATGCACTACTGAATTTCAGAGGTATACAGCGCAGGTTAGGGCCGAGGAGACCGAGGATCAGAAAGTTGCTCGTTATATCAATGGTTTGAAGGTTTCAATACATGAAAAGATGGGTTTACATCAGGTGTGGACGTTGACGGACGCTTCCACTCTGGCCCTGAAAGCTGAACTTATGGAGAAGTCGAGTTCGAAAAGTTTTACCCCTTTTCGCAGGTTTCCTCAACAGGGTAGTTCTGAAGCAGTAGCCGATAAGGACCCAACTCCGCAGGCCAAGAGTACAGGAAGTGCTAGTAGTAGCGCAGGGAACAAGGCTCCACCACAGAAAACAGCAAATCCGTACGCCAAGCCAACAGGGGATAAGTGTTTTCGTTGTCATGGACAGGGTCACAGGTCAAACGTTTGCCCCACCCGGAGAACTGCTGCAGTTTTGCATGAGTACGACGAGGAAGAACCCGAAGTTGATGAGTATGAAGGGGTCAAAATTGCTGAAGAGGAGTCTGAGGAGAGGGTCGTGTGTGTGCTTCAACATATACTGCTTTCTTCCAAAGACGAGGGCCAACGGAAAAATCTGTTGAGAGCACAATGTTTTGTTAAGAACAAGGTATGTACTATGATTATTGATAATGGTTGTAATGAAAATCTTGTTTCGCAGAAATTGGTTGAATTTCTAGGTTTAAAGATTGAACCTCATAATAATCCTTATAGTTTGGGATGGGTGAATAAAGGTTCAGAACTCCGAGTAACACGAACTTGCAGGGTCCCTATTTCCATTAGCAAGCATTATAAGGAGGAGGTCGTTTGTTATGTTCTGAGTATGGACGTATGTCACATATTGCTTAGTCTCCAATGGCAGTATGATCATGATATCACTTATCGAGGTAGGGATAATGTGCTAATGTTCACATGGGGTAACCATAAAATTGCTATAGCTCCTGTACTGCGTTTTGGGAAACAGGTTGAGAAGGAGAAGCCGGTCATGATGCTTATACAGAATGAGAAAGATCTGACAGCAGCTATTGAAGAAGCCGAGTACTTTTGTCCGATAGTGGTTAAAGGGTTGTTGGGTTCTGTTAGTGTGGAGATTGGGATGCCGAGGGATATTGAAGAACTTCTTTCCAAATTTCAGGAGTTGCTTTCTGACGTATGCGGGACATTCAGCATCAGATTGATTTGATTCCAGGAGCTAGCCTACCAAACCTCCCGCATTATCGCATGAGCCCTAAGGAGAACGAGATACTTAGAGAGCAGATTGAAGATTTGCTACGGAAGGGGTTTATCAGGGAGAGTATGAGTCCATGTGCAGTACCAGTCCTTCTTGTGCCAAAGAAGGGAAATCAGTGGCGTATGTGTGTTGATAGCAGGGCCATCAACAAGATTACCATCAAGTACAGATTCCCTATCCCTCGTTTAGAGGACATGCTTGATGAGCTATCCGATTCTAAGGTGTTTACGAAGTTGGATTTGCGCAGTGGGTACCATCAGATTCGGATCAGACCTGGGGATGAGTGAAAGACAGCTTTCAAGAGCAAGGATGGTCTTTATGAGTGGCTGGTCATGCCATTCGGGTTATCTAATGCCCCAGCACCTTCATGAGGCTGATGAACCAGGTATTTAGACCTTTTATTGGTTCTTTTGTCGTAGTGTATTTTGATGATATCCTGATTTATAGTAAAGATAGAACTACGCATTTGGAACATCTTAGACAAGTATTGCAGGTTTTAAAAGATATTCACTTGTATATCAACCTTAAGAAGTGTATATTCTGCACCAACAAATTGCTTTTTCTGGGATTTGTTGTTGGTGAGGATGGAATTCAGGTTGATGAGGAGAAGGTGAGGGCGATTAAGGATTGGCCAGTCCCAAAATCAGTCACAGAGGTGCGCAGTTTCCATGGCTTGGCTAATTTTTACAGGAGGTTTGTGCGTGATTTCAGCATCATTACTGCACCTATTACCGAGTGTCTGAAGAAGAGAAAAATTCAGTGGGATTTTGAGCAAGATCAGAGTTTTGCCCTCATCAAAGAAAAGCATTGCACCGCACCAGTTCTTGCCCTACCAGATTTTGACAAGATATTTCAGGTGGAGTGTGATGCTAGTGGCGTAGGAATTGGGGCTGTTCTCTCACAAGAAAAGCGACCGATAGGTTTCTTCAGTGAGAAGTTGAGTGAGGCTCGATAGAAGTGGAGTACTTATGACCAGGAGTTTTATGCAGATTTTCGGACTTGTGAAAGTGGGAGCATTATCTGGTTCAAAGGAAGTTTATTCTGTTTTCTGATCATCTTGCTTTGAAGTCTTGCATAGTCAGAAAGTGATAAATAAGATGCATGCTCGCTGGGTTAGTTATTTGCAGAAGTTTCCCTTTATTATTCAGCACAAGTCAGGAGTTCAAAACAAAGTTGCAGATGCTTTGAGCAGGAGGGCTTCTTTGTTGATCACTTTATCCCAGGAGGTTGTGGGTTTCGACTTGCTGAAAGACCTGTACGAGGAGGATGCAGATTTCATGGAGATATGGTCGAAGTGTGTGGGCAAACATCCGAGTGCAGATTTTCATATCCGGGATGGGTTCCTGTTTAAAGGAGATCGGTTGTGCATTCCTATTTCTTCCTTACGGGAGAAACTGATTCGTGACTTACATGGCGGGGGTCTTAGTGGACATTTGGGTCGAGACAAGACTATTGCGAGTTTGGAGGAGCGTTATTTCTCGCCTCATCTGAGGAAGGATGCGAGTTCGATAGTTAGAAGGTGCTATGTTTGTCAGGTTTCTAAAGGTCAGTCTCAAAACACTGGTCTTTATTTACCTCTACCTATCCCTGATGATATTTGGCTGGATCTATCCATGGACTTTGTTTTGGGCTTACCTCATACACAGCAGGGCGTGGATTCTGTTTTTGTTGTGGTGGATCGGTTTTCCAAGAAGTCCCATTTTATTGCTTGCAAGAAGACGGCGGATGCATCCAATATTGCAAAGTTATTTTTCAGGGAGATTGTGCGACTGCATAGAGTTCCTAGGTCCATTCCTCGGACAGGGACACCAAATTTCTGAGCCACTTCTGGATTACTTTGTGGCGTATGTTCGGCACCTCGCTGAATAGGAGTTCTACCGCACATCCGCAGACGGACGAACAGACGGAAGTTACTAACCGAACCTTGGGAAACATGATTCGAAGTATTTGTGGGGACAAGCCTAAATAGTGGAATTTACCGTTGCCACAGGTGGAGTTTGCTTATAACAGTGCAGTGCATTCGGCTATAGGGAAGTCACCTTTTTCCTTGGTTTATACATTTGTTCCTAGGCATGTGATGGATTTGGTACCGTTATCTACCGGTCGTGGTGTGAGTCAAGCTGCTGAAAATATGGCCAAGGAGGTGTAAGCCGTCAAGGAAGCTCTCAAAGCTAAGCTCGAAGTCACAGGGTTGAAAAATAAGGCTGCTGCTGATAAGAAGCGGAGGGTGAAGGTTTTCGCAGTTGGAGATGATGTTATGGTGTTCTTACGGAAGGAGTGTTTTCCTGTTGGTACTTACAAGAAGCTGCAGCCTCGCAAGTATGGACCTTTTAAAGTAACCAGAAAAATTAATGACAATGCTTATGCGGTGGCCCTCCCCGATGATTTGAACATTTTGAACACGTTCAATGTTGCTGATATTTACGAGTACCACGCGGATGGGGTTCTTTATCCCGATGTGAACTCGGGGTCGAGTTTTTTAGAGGTGGAGGAGACTGATGCAGGACAACACGACGATTCAGCCGCTGAGGACCAGGCGGCCGCCTCACCACCTCCCAGGCGTGCGCCTTATGTTGGTTCAACAACGGGGCTTCCTTCTGTCGCCCAAGCGCCAGCCTCATCCATGACAGGCGCCCGCCTCATCTTGGGTCGAACAGGGAGCTTCTTTCTACCGCCCAGGCGGCCGCCCCAGCCATGCCCATACGCCCGCCTCGCCTTGATTCGACGAAGGGTATTTCTCCTGCCTCCCAGGCGCCCGCCTGACCTAGCCCCAGGCGCCCGCCTCGCGACGTCGAAGCAGTTTCCTTATTTTGTTTTAATTCCGCTTTTACTGATTTTTGAACATTAAGTTGGGATTATTTTGGTCTTTGTTTTGCTATTTCGTCTTAGGGTTTCAAGGAGGTATTTAAACACTTTTAGGGCATGTTTAAACTCAGTTTTGATATTATAATTTGAAGGGTTTTATCTCTTTTCTGGTGGATTTCAGTTTATTGTTTTTCTAGGGTTTATCGTTTGTAAACTCTTGTGTTTAGCGCTTGCTACTCACGAATCTTGCTTCCGTGCTGCGTCACATTTCCTATAATAAATGTTGAATTTTTCTTTTCGGTATATCCCAAAGTAAATGTCGAGTTTCTAAATTAGAAATTAAACTTGGTTCAATTTAGCATTATATAAGTAATATACAAACAAAAAAAAAAAAACTTACTAAAAACGATAACATCGACACTTATTTTTTTATTTTTTTTTTGGGTAACCGCGAAACAAAACAAAGACACTTACTCCCTCCGTCCCGTCCGAAAGGGCAAAGTTTGTGTCTTGCACGAAAATTAAGAAAAGTGATGTAGGAAAAATAAAAAGTGTATAATGAAATAAATGTTGTGAGTGAAAGGTGATGTAGGAAAAAGAAAGTGGGATAGGAAATAGTTAATGGATATTTATTGTGAGAGTATAAGTGAATCACATAAATAAAAAAATAAATAAAACTTTTCATTTTTAAGTTATGCCCTTCTTTTAAATAAGACGCTTTGTTCCCTTTTCAGGCCAGACAGACGGAGGGAGTATAAACGAAGAAAGTACATCTTAAAAATGTGATAAGCATTTATTATAAACCAAATGAAGTACTATTTTCTAAATGCAATTAATTAAATATTTCACACGTAATTGCTATGGGTATTAGTTAGTACTTAGTAGTTCACAATTCTTTTTTTGGTTGTTTTATTTTAGCAGCCCATTTAAAAAAACTAAGCTATAAATATTTGATCTTTCTCAAATTTTCTTTCTTATTAAAAACATGAACCTTTTTTTGTTGCATATTCTAGAAAAAACTTAAAACTTCAATTCTTAAAAAATACTGTACATAGAAAAATCATAAATTTAAAAAGTCAAATTTAAAACTTGTTATCGACATTATAAATAATATCAATAACAATTTAGACGTCCACACATTCAGATAATTAAATCAACCTAAAATTATTGTTCAAGTTACCTTCGCGTTAACGAAAAAAAAAAAGGAAAATTTCGAGACGGAGGGAGTACCACTGACAACAAAAAAAAAAAAAAACAAGAACCAAGTGGAAAATCCGAAACCGCAACAACAAAAGCTGATTATATATACTTAAAAGCAACACAACAAAAATATATTCAATCAAAAACCCTCTGTTATGAGGAAAAACAACTACAAAAGAAGCTTGGGTTTGAATAAAAATTCTTTCTTTGATTACTGTCCACATCATAATATGTGAAAAGGTTGAATCTAGGCTTCCGATGTATCATCAAATTCACTACTGTCTAAGAAAAGCAAGGAAGTTTATGGGTAATACAGGCGATACGGAAAAGAAGTTCACACCTCTCAAACGATGGCTCCACCAGAATATTCCAAACCAAACGGCAGCTTAGCTTAGCTTGCAACTCCAGCTTCTTCTTCTTCTTCACGGTTTGTGGACTTTGAAACCAAATACTTTTGGAACATAGGTTTGGGATGTCTTCTGTGGCTTCAGATGTCCGTACGACATCAGAAATAGGTGAGGGAATGTTGATCCGAAATATGCTCCATCGAGGTCTGGCTATCGGTTAAGAAAACATTGCAAAATCGGTTTGATGTAACAGTAAATACACGTAGATAGAGAGAGAGAGAGAGAGAGAGAGAGAGAGAGAGAGCAAACAAATAATGAAGAGAAAGATAATTATGAGAATGTTAAGGAGTAGCAAAGCACATACCATTTATGCTACTTGAAATAATGCAGGACACAACTGTAAATGGCATATTAATCTGTAATCAAGAAAGCAGTCAACTTACTTATAGCTTGTCATTAGCTTAAGAACAGTTATTTCCAACTGTCAAACGAACATTCATGCAAACCATGCCATTACTTTAGGGAAAGTAATTCAAGGAAAACAACATTAGTTCTCCCTCCGCCATGTTCAAGGAATTGTGGCTTCTTGGGTGCATTATATCTGCAAATGCAACTTTTTATTACCAAAGGTTAACTTCTTACTGATCATCGTATCCCAAGAATCAAATAATAATTGTACGTGGTTGTACAAATAGTTCAAAGTTCAGACTTTTGGATGAGAAAAAATTTTAGGACTTTCCAACAAGAAAAGTTTGTTATGGTTCATAGTCTAGAAGACCCAGGTTTTCTTTTTGTTACCTTGCTATAAGATCAACCCCCCCCCCTCATTCCGAACTTCAAGCTTAAACAAACACCATATCCAACTCTTCACATACCTGAAAACCTTATTTTCAGCCTAATTTTAATGTATAACCAGCTATCTGAAACATTGTCTCTGTCACCTTAAGTCATCATAATCGAAACGACAATACAAAATCATTCGGTCTCAACTACCTACAAAGTTTTGCTATCAGGCCAAATCTCAAATATCCCACATTTCATATTTTGACCAAAAGATCTTTGTAGTATCACACGTTCCCACCAGCATCATGTACCGCATCTAATGCAGATTGATTAGTATCCTATCACAAGGGTCAGTCTAATACTCCCTCCGTCCCGAAATGATCTTCCCACTTTTTTGTTGTCACTACAAAGGTATTTTTGAGCAATAAATTTTGAGTAATTTCATTATCCTAATGAAAAATTAAAACTAATTATTGATACACCATTATAAATACTATCAAGAACATTTTTTAGATATTCATTAGGATAATTAAATTAGTCTAAAATTATTGCTCAAAATACCTTCGTATTAACAACAAAAAATGTAGGAAGATCATTTCAGGACGGAGGGAGTATATACCAAGGTCAACCTCTTACACATCTGACCACATTCAGTCTGAATATAGCAGTGCTTCATCACCAGGTGGGCCCATAGTTAAACATCTCTGGCCTTCCTATATACCTCTTTCTCAAGAGAGTGAAAACAGGGCACCTCCAATCCTTAAAAAAAATGTTCAACAGTATTCAGTAATAGGCTAGTAGCTGAATATAGTTGCCACTGGGGGGATGTCGCCATGTCGGATAGATCACCAAACTTCAAGTGCAAGTTCTCTCCAACAACAATACCATGGTTTAGCATCTATAAAGATTTACTATGAAGAGATGTACCATAACAACAATGGATAGAATGGCTGTAAAATGTAGCTAGGAGTTTATACCCATCGCGCCTTAACTTTGAACTGTATAACCCTATCGCGGAGCCCACTCCTCTTGGAGGACCCCACACAAATGTGTTAATAGCAAATCCTTGCGACCCCTAACCACTCTTATCCCCTTCATTGAGATTTCATTGCAAGCTTAGCCAACTCAATAAAAAAAATCTTGCATTGTTCATTCTTCTACTTCTCCTTTCTTGACTCTTGAAAAGTGCAAGTATAAGAACATCTAGTAGTATCTCCAAGTCTTATTGTTCTAAATATGGAAACTATGCACGAAGTTAACTTGTCTTTTGGCAATAACCTTTGATTAAGATAATCAACAGCAATAGTCAAAAGCAGGTTCAGCTGACATTGTGAACCAGAGGTATGGGTACTTCACTTGGTCTTTTCAGTTTGCACCTAAAGAAGATGAAAGGTCGGACCTCTGCTATAGCAATTATAACCTAAAATCAACACTACGCGATACACATCAAAAGTCAACTGCAAGTATACTTTACCAAGGAAAGTTGTCAAAATTGAGCACTAGGTAGAAAAATGAGATGAAGGATACTGTCTTGAAACTTGTTTCGGGGGGCGTAGATATCCTCACACTTGGGGCAGTAAATTTTTACAGTGCTTTGCCGAGGAATATCCGACTGACCAACGGGCAGGCAGGGTTGTCCGCAGCAGTAAACCCTTGGGCATCTGCCAAACTCAGTGTTTTTGTACTTCTCCAGCTGTGAAGGTCAGCAATTGTCCAATAGTAACTATTAAAGATGTATAAAGCAGTTAATATACAAGAACAGACAAATTCTTACCATGGCAGCCATTCCTTTAGTCGTTAATATATAGCGGACATGAATCAGACCATAAAGCATCTCTGCTGCTGATTCAACCAGTTCATTCTGTTCCTCTGTAAACATATCACCTGCACATTTGGTCAGAGCCAAAGCCTTACTGACAAGCTCAAATAACCATAAATTGAGTATCAAAGTATACCAATACACACAGAGAACAGTACTTATTACCGCAGGTCGCCTTAAAATGTTCCAATCTATGATTAGGGGGACACGATAAGTTTTGAAATTAGCCAGTAATTAACCTTTATGAGTGCACGCACACACACATAACCAAATAAAAACAAATGCTTGGTCACAAACACAAATACACACATACTCCCTCCGTCCCACCCGACTTGGGACAATTTGCCATTTTAGGCGTCCCACTCGACTTAAGACGTCCCAAAATGGCAAGTTCATATTATTTTTATATTCAATGGGACCCACTTGTCATACTCACAACTATCCCCTTACTATTCCTCCCACTCGTTCTCTCTCCTATTTTACTTTTCATACTCACAATGCCTTCTCCACTCATTCTCTCTCCTCTTATTATATTAGTATTTCTTAATCTCCGTGTCGTGGGAGAAAATCCTAAGTCGGATGTGATAAAAAGAGGGAGTATGGCACAGTGTCTTTGTGCCTTGTATTTTGAACTCAAGCCACGCAACACCAACAAATCTAAAATGCCCATGGCAGATTGAGGCGAAGAAGGACTCGAGCCTTGGAGCGGGTTGGTGTAGTAGAATTTACAGACACCATATGTCAACGCCTGATATGGCTAACACTAATTTTTTGGTTAATTTACAGTCACCATATGTCTACGCCTGAAATGGTAGAATTTAACATAATGGGTAAGTAAGTACTCAATCCAACCTCAAAATCTTCTTTGAAGTAGAACAATGTCAGGATAAAATAGGGCACTTCACCAACTATTATTGAAATAAATGAAGTTTCATGTGAATATACTGAAAATGGAACTACAATCATCTCGGCATATTATCCATCTTTGACACTAGAGATTCGTGTGCCTCCATTCTTATAACTACAAACGTCTCGTATAAGTGATCATGACTAATCACCACAGGATTCAAAAATTTCATCTGAAGGCAACAGTTAAGGATATAAAAAATCTTCAATCAAGGAGGAAATAACGGAATAAAAGGCCAGGATAACTGAAAATGGAACTACAATCATCTCGGCATATTATCCATCTCTGAAACTAGAGATTCATGTGCCTCCATTCTTATAACTAAAAATCTTTAATCAAAGAGGAAATAACGGAATAAAATGCCAGGATAACAGAAAACTACTCGTGTAGAAAAGATACTAAGGGCCAAAAGCCTAAAATAATTTTATATTAGAAATGAAAAATCTTGACAAAGTTTTTCAGCTTCCATTTTGCTAGCCATGACTTGTTACACATATATTTGCTGCATACAAATGGGATTACTTTGTGGGTTGCTATTTGTTATACACTCCTTCCAACAGATATTGCGGTTCAATTTCAATCTCTCTATGTTTATGCAGCCCAAATTGAGTTTCATTTTCGAAGCTCAAAAAGTTACTTTCCCCCTTCCCAACATTTAGAACATAAGAAAACAACAGACCACCGATTACTATCATCATGTCAAACAGTAGTACTATTTCCATTCCAGAAACACTTAACATTATTTTCACCCGAAAACAAATGGCACTTCAAGTTCACAGCAAGCTTGTACATACATGTAAGTTTCCAATATTTTCCCAGAAGTTCTTATGCAAACCCGTCCTGTTGCCCAAAGTGCTTTCTTATAGCATAACTTCATGTCCAATGATTCTTGTTATGGGGGAGAGAGGTGGAATATATAACAAACATGCTTAATCAACTCATATATGATCAATTACTCAACTTATATAGAGAAAGCTCCATCATGATCACTTCCTAGCACTCCAAATCCTTCCTCCAATAGCAAACAACTAAAAGGCATGTTCATAGGTAGATAGATGTCTGAAGAATTTTTCGTAAGATATACTACCGATATGCCTTATCAAGTGAAATAAGTGGTTTACTTTTTACTCTATGCCTAAATAGTGGAGAAATTCATGGATAATTATGACTCCTCATCAACATGGAAGAAGATTTTTTCAGATGGTTGAGAATACCCAGTTACATTAGTCTTAATATGGGAGACACCACACAAACTATACTTCTTTCTAGGGCAAAGCATTGAGAATTATCTTAATTCAAGTGCACTATCATGTAAAGGAGAACGAGTAAGAAAATTCAACTGGACCTTGGCACTTGCTCACGTTTCCTTTAGTCAGAATAGTTACATTAAAAACACCCAAAAATGCATTGGTCATTATTCCAATTCTATACAGGGAAACACAAGTGCCATAGGGGCACTTACTCTGAGCCTTACCCACCCACGATAAATGAATGGCACTTACTCTGAGCCTTACCCACCAACGCTAAATGACAACCCTCACAGCCAGGGATTCTTACACAGTTAAAATTCTAATCATCCCAGCCACATTGACTATCTCTGTTGAGGTTAATGAACAGAATATACTATATACTGTCTGATGCAAACTGCTACAGCAAGTACTTGTAAGTTTGTCAAAGATGAAGCCAAACTAAAATGAATTGTAATCAATGATATAATAAAAAGCTTACCGTGAGATGATTCAACATCAAGAATTAAATCAAGAGCATAATCATAATAGGGAACTTGGCCGCTCAACCCACAAAGGTTGAAGTCATCTTGGATGTAATCATCATCAACTTCACAGAAAAACTCATTTCCCCGCAGATTGCAAAACCATGAAATCCAAGAAGTGTCATCCCCATCTGAGCCACTAACATCTGACTCCTCACTGTCTGTGTCGGATTCCTCCACTATATTTTCCTCTGCTAGATAGAGAAAAGAAAGCTAAATTAGCATTCATGATGAAGAAAAACAGCAAACAAATCTCATAACACACACACACACAGAGAACACGTTTAGATTTTCTGATATATTTTTCCCAAATCTGCATTTATTTATTAGGTCTCTCAACATTTAGCTGAATTTTCTAGCCCACGTATACTTTGAAAACTTGCATTCATTCCCTCACTAAAAAGCTAAAGACTGAAAGCCTGCAAAATAGTGGGGCGGGTCCAGAACTGGCTTGGTCAATGGTCGCAGTATCGCATACATCTTGGACAGATGCTCTTAAGATACAGCTTTGTGCGCAGAGGGGACACTTCATATGTATTCAGATATTTACATTTGAATCTTGTTTGGTTAACATGCATATAATGGATAAGCCACGGATACACTGTGGATAATGCAGAATCAAAACCATTATTTGGCCGCCTTTAATGAAGGGTTTCATGAATATCTTATGCAAGTTGATGATCATATGAATCATATCAACTCAAACTCTCAAGCCATATATCAGTATTAACAAAACAAATATGTAGGGGGAATAAACAGCTATGATGCCCTAGATTGAATAATCCCAAATACCGAAGAAACATGTAGTTCAAAACTTTTTTCTTCTTTATTTTTTAAAATATACTGTTATCATATTCACACATCAATTTCGTAACAAATTCCCAAAGATTATTCAGAGTAACAATGCCAACCAGTATTGAAATCTTTGACTCCCTATTTATGTTGGACCAGCCACTCATGCACTGCCCATTTATTTTCCAACTTCAACAAGGGTAGCAGTCTTTGGTGGTGGGGGTTGTTTCCAGCTATTTGGTTGCATCTTGAGAGTGGATCAAAATGCAAGGATGCTTTAATACTAGTACTTTTGAATACACTTACTTGGTAGCAGAGTCTCCTTTTCAGATTACCCATTGTGCATAAATTACGGCTGCTTTCAAAATAGTCACAACATCCATAGTCATTAGAAATTAAATTTACCACTCCCTGGTGAACGCTAGTTTCTTTAATAGCCTTGCTAAATATCCATATTTGGAGCACTCATTCTCCCTCTTCTACATAAAATTCTTTATTAAATCAATAAATTTCCTTCCCATACAACGCATTTTATGATCACTAAAATGATACTCTCCAACTACACTACAATCGTCAGCAATAACCTACTTAAAGAGTCCCAAAATGTTTCAAACCACATTATGTTTCCAACTTTGTCCTCGCTTGCGAAATAAAATCGGTAAGACACTCTCAGCATATACCTATATATGCAATATTCTACTTAAAGAGAACCAAATTGTTTCAATCCACATTATGTTTCAAACTTTGTCCCTCACTAATGAAATAAAATCGGTGAGACACTCTCAGCAAGTTATATATGCTAAATACACCATACCAAAATGTTCTTAAAAAAGAAAAGTTTTTGATAGCCAAAAACTTAAAAAGAACAAAGAATTCCCATTCAATTCCCTAAACTTCAAACACATAACTTATAAAAAAATCAAGTCAATCACAGCCAGCTAAACATGATTGTACGCATGTATATCATGCAAATTTCAAGCAGAAAAGTAACAACCCAGATAAAATTTAAACCAAAGAAAATTAATATCCAACTAAGTTCACACCACATAAACATAGATAGAATTAGAGGAGACCTTTTGATTTCTTATCCTGAAAATTGGAAGCAGAGCGAGAAACCCTAAGTTCAGAGGAAATCTTAGAGGAGTGAGTAGAACCAGCAGCAGTAGAAACCTTATCTTTACCGTTCAAACCAGCCCTCGAACTTGAAGGAGAAGATCTTTCCAAATGCTTATCCAGCGCATCATTGATTCGTTTCCGATCAACATGTCCCATTTCCGCCTTCGATCCTCCTCTCTCCCCTCCTCCTCCACCTCGATACATCTCTTAACTGAATCCTAAAAAATATAAACCCTAGAATCGTCCTCGAAACATTACAGGCTGAAATCGTGAAAGAAAGGGATTGAATTGAGGAAATCTGTGGATTAGTCAGATATTTGGTGCGGTGGAATTTGGAGAGATTAGGGTTTTGATGTGGAGAAGGTGTGATTTTTGTTCTAGGATTCGTCGTTTTGGGGATTGAGTGGAGATTATATATGTATATATATAAATATCCGTCTGTACGTATATGTGCGTGTGTTGGGTGAGTGCCCAGTGTGTGTTGTGTGTGAGAGAGAAAGGGGAAAGTAGACCGTTGTTGCCGGTGAACTCCGGTGATATACCGGCGGGAACAACTATTTTTTTTATTTTTTTATAGGGTTGTTTTTGGTGTCTAGGTTTAGCAATTAGTACGGTGCTCCGTGGTCACGTGACTAGTGAGTTAAGCACGTTTCGATAGCTATCCATCTTTGCTAAGCATCAAATAAATATTTGCACCTTAGGATTAGGGGCATAAGTTGTTCGATTTAAATTACGATTTGAGATCGAAGTAAATCAAATTATATGGTTTAATTCAGTTTCAAAAGTCAATAAATCACATGGTTTTGTTTGATTTTTGGTCCGACTTCCCAAATTGAATCGTCAAATCAAACTATCAGACTGAACTATCAGATCAAACAAATAGGTCGATCAGCATATTGCATATATTAACATACGTTATATCAATAATATAACCTACATTACATTGTACTAATATTAACCCCCATTTTGCATTTTATTCAAAATTAATTCATCATTTATTATCTTCGTTGATACATAATTAATCAAGTTCTTTGCACAGTCGACATTATATAATATTAGTAAAAGCCCGTGTTCGAGGACACGTTTTTTTTTTTTTTTTTAATTTCAAAAAAAAAAAAAATTTAAGGGTAAAATGGGAAAGGAACAACTTAGTGAGGGCAAAATGGGAAATTCGTCATTTGGTACTGTTCATTCAACTGTTCACCCATGTTGCCATTTATACTATAGATGTTTTCATCATTCGGCCTCTCTTTTCCTCCGATCTCTCTCTTTCTTCGACTTTTCTTTTCAACTCCTGCATCCCTTACTCTTCTTTCGTGATCACGAAAGATTTAAAGAAATTTGATAGTAAGTTGCGCTATGAAGTGTGGTTCAAATCACGATTTGAATCACGGTTTAAACCGTAGTGTAAATCATGGTATGAACTACAGTCTGTAATGCGGTCTGTACCAAGGTTTGAACCGCGGTCTAAATCACAATTTGAACCGAATAACTAAATTGTGGTTTGAACCAAACCATGGCTGTTTGGTTCGGTTCGATTTGAACTTTTTCATGATTCGATTAGGCCTGAAATTTTCCCAAATCGATGACTAGTGATTCGGTCTGTAAATTGGACGAGATTGAACCAAACCGAACCATTTACACCCCCACTTAGCATAACACAAGTTACAACATGAATATGATCGGTGTTTTGGTTGATATGCTAATCAATAACTGCATACCAAAGGGGTGTAAATGATTCGGTTTGAGCCAATTTACATATTAAAACACTAGTTATCTATTTGAAAAATTTCAAATCGAATTGAACCACGAAAAAAAATCAAATTTAACCAAATCAAACCGATATGATTTGGTTCAAACTGCGGTTCAATTATATGGTTCAAACCATGGTTCAGACCGGATTCAAACATGGTTCGGACCATAATCCAGATCGTGATTCATACCATGATTTAGACTACAGTTCAAATCATGATTTAGACCTCAACTCATTATCAGATTTGTTTGAAATTTTACGTGATTATAGAGGAAAATCGAGAGATGCGGGTGTTGAAAAGGAAAGTCAGAGGAAGAAAAAACACAATATACAATGTCGATCGTGTAGAGAATTTGTTTAGTCATGTGTCCCAATGAAAATAACAAATGTTGAAATTAATATTGAATAAGATACAAAACGTGGATTATTCTACATAATGCAAATATTTTATTGATCTAAAGGTAAATATTCATCAATATACAATTATATAGTTAATATATGCGGTATGATGGTTTAATTTAATTGTTCTGGTGATTTGGTTTGACGATTTGGTCAGGCCATTCGGTTCGGCGGTTCGATTTCGCGATCCAAATCGTGATTTGGTTTGATATTGGAGGATCAAATTATAATATAAGCCAAACTGAATTATGTGGTTTGTCAATTTTGAAATCAAACCAAATTATTTATGCTTGAAAAATGAACTAAATTGCATAATTTTATTTAGTTCAATTTTAAATCGCTGATTAAATTGAACCAGTTACAATGTACTTCCTCTGTCCCACCCCACTTGACACTTATTTCCATTTTGGGCCGTCCCAGCTCACTTGACACTTTCCAAAAAAGCCTACTTTTTATAATTTTATATTCACTCTACCCCACCACTCATTCTCTCTCTTCATTTTTCACCACTCAATTTATTCAATCAACACTACTATTTACCCCACTCATTCTCTCTTTTCATTTTCTACCACATATTTTTTTTATTTTATTTTTTTTTCTTAGTTCCCGTGCCCGACTCAAGGGTGTCAAGTGAGGGGGGACGGAAGGAGTATGCTACAAATATAAAATATAGGGGAAATGATACAATATTGCATCAACTTCATATACTCCCTTCGTCCCGGAACAATCTTCACACTTTCCTTTTTGGGCGTCCCAAAACTTACTTCACACATTTAAAACTTACCTAAAATGGAAAGGAATCTTTACTATTCCCTCCACTCATTCTCTCTCCTACATTATTTTAATACTCACAACACCATTATAATTTACTATTCTCTCCACTCATTCTCTCTCCTATTTTATTTTCACACTCACAACACTTTCAATATAATACTCCCACCTTAAAACCAGTGCAAACAGTGTTTGTGAAGATTGTTCCGGGACGGAGGGAGTATGTACCTTTGCACAAGTTAAACGTCAAATGTGATTGACGTTTAAATGGTTTAAGTTAGGGCTGTTTGGTAACCAAATTAAGATTTTAATTTGAAACACTTTAAGAGATTAAAAAATTAACCTTGTTTGATAAAGTAAATTTGAATTACTTAAATAATTAAGATTGTCTTAAAAAAGACTATTAATTTTAAGCAAGGTTTTAAAAAGCGCTAGGCGGATGCTAGGCGGCGGAGCCAGGCCTAGCGCCTAGGCGAGGACTAGTCGGGATTAGTCGAGATTAGTCGGGGCCTAGGCGGGTTTTAGAACTAGGCGTTGGAGAGGGGCCTAGCGCCTAGGCGGGGCCTAGGCGCCCTTAGGCGGGGTCTTTTAGAACACTGATTTTAAGTGGGCAAGGAGTAGCTTAACAAGGTAAGAGGTGGAAAGAATGAGAAAAAAAGGGAATGAGTTCAAATCCACACATCAACATATTTTATTTATTTATTTATTGTTACTTCCTTTTGTTGAAATATTTTTTCTTTTCATAGAAATTATATTCGACCAAGTATGAAAATATAATTTTTTTAATATTAACATTTAATAATATTTTTTCTTTTCATACAAATTATATTCGACCAAGTATGGGATAAAGAAAGTACAAATAAAAATATTTAAATATTATAAGATTAAAATTTACTTATAATAATAATAATAATAATAATAATAATAATAATAATAATAATAATAATAATAATAATAATAATAATAATAATGTATATGTCAATAATGAATTTATTTTATTATAAAATCATAAATATTATTCATATAATATTTTAAATGTTGAGTTGAAATTCTGAAAATTCAGATGTAAGTGATTTGTCATTATCAAACAAACATAAGTCTTCAAAATTTAGCAACTTAATGATTTCAGCTCTTAATTTTCAGCTTTACATTTTCAGAACTTAATTTTCAGTTTTACCAAAAACATGCCCTTAGTCAATAGTTACTCTCTTCATCTCACTAAGCTTGCAAAATAATAGTAAAAGATACAAAAAAATTTAAAAAGGGGGAAAAAAGTTGATAAGTTGTGTGTATATAGTTAAGTAGGAGAGAAAAAGTGTGGTGAAAAATATTTATTACTCCCTCCGTCCCAAAATGATTGTCCCACTTTTTTTGTTTTTATTACGAAGGAACTTTGAATAATAATTTTAGGTTTATTTAAATATACAAATGAAAATTTAAAACTCATTATTGATACACCATCAATAATACTATCAATTGCAAGTTTTAGATCTTCATTTGTATAATTAAATCAACCTAAAATTATTGTTCAAAGTTTCTTCATAATAAATGAAAAAAAAAATGGGACAATCATTTTTAGAACGGAGGGAGTATTAAGTAACAAAAACTTATCTTAAATGAGTTAAAGTGAAACGTCTAATATCTAATACTCCCTCCGTCCCACCTCAAGGTTGAACCTTGAGGTGGACACGCTTTTTAAGAAATGTAATTAAAGTGGGTAGAAAATTTGAAGAGAGAGAATATAAAAGTTAAATGTGTGGTAGGAAATAGAAGAAATAATATAAAAGTTAAAAATATTTAATAGGAGAGAGAATGAGTGAGAGAATGTGTGGTAGGGAATAGGAGAGAGAATGATTTTTTTGTAAATATATGGAGATGATAAGGGTATAAATATATGAAAAACTTTCCATTTAAGGAAGTTAAACCTTGAAGTGGGACGACCCAAAAAGGAAAGGTTAAACCTTGAAGTGAGACGGAGGGAGTAGTTTTTTTGCAAGTTCAAACGGGATAGAAAGAAAGAGAGTACATTTAAATAAATCAATTCCAGAAAATCACTTTTAAAACTAGACTCCGAGTTTTTTTTTTTTTTTCCTTTTTCCTTTTTCTTTTCTACATGAGCTGTGGGCCTGTGGCCGGGCTCCACTCCATCAACTATTGTCTATTTTAAGTAAATCAATTCCAGAATTTCAGATATCACTGTGTACCACATCCTCCCTGCATTGATCAAAATAATCCTGTCCTTTGGATCAATTATGGTATGTGTATCACACCCTTCATCACTAGTAATCAAACGGCTAACAATCATTAGGGTTGACATCATAATACTGTCATCCAAATATCTAAACCGTTTGATTAATTATGATACAAAGGGACTCCATACTTGCGTCAACGGTTCTCAATTGTAACATTAAAACCCAAACATACGACAAGTTTACCAAGTCTGTTTCAGCTGATTCATCCGTGTCTTAAACATCGGCAAAGTACTTATCTTCAGCATCATGATTAGCTTCCCTCATCCAGTGATCATCTAATGTTTCATCCTCGTCTATACTCGAGTAATTGAAATGCTCACCATCTTCTCCTGACAAGAACTTCTGTTGCATTACTTGGGTAAACTGGTCCATCCGCTCTTGCATTTCTTCAGCAGATAAACTATTTATAACTTCAGATGGCCTTCCATCTATGGACCCACAACCATTATCACCAGCATCTGTGACCTAGAAGCAGATCAACAATATAAGACTATAATTTCAGTATCAAATGTTTATATGAGATCTAATATATACAAAGATTTTGAAGGTTACACAACAAGCATAACCACAGCTGCTTAAAGTTCAAACTATTGTGATGAAAGTGGGAATTTCGGCTTTTATATTTCCTCCTTTTTCCTTAATTTGTAAGCAGGGGCGGATCTATTAAGGAGGGGGAGGGGTCACTTGACCCCCTTACCTTTTCAATTTTTTCTCTTTGTCCCTTTAAATTTTTGAAAAATATACTTAATCACCCCTTCAATTTTGGAGTTCACCCCCCGCCCTCTCAAATTTTGTAATATGAACTCCCTAAATATTTGACCCCCCTCAACAATATTCCTACATTCGCCACTGCTTGTAACGGCACAAGGTTTTACAGCCAAATCCAACACATCGTACCCTTTCACATACTAGCTCATAGTCATAGCATGTTCTCTCACTACAGCTTGATGATGCCATCTATTGTACTCCCTCTATCCCAAAATGAATGTCCAAAAACATTTCAAATTTGCTCTTGATAAAGAGCAAATTTGAAAGTTCAAGAGCAAATTTGAAAAAAAAATAAAAAAATTGGAAATTCATTTTGGGACGGAGCAAGTTCTTTCAGCTCAAGCACTTTAAATCTATTGATTCTGGTAGTGCCTATGTTCCAGATTGTTGAATCTCATCTTCCTGAAAGGAATGAAACAAAGTACCAGACTAATCATTCCCAAAGTGAAATTAGCTGGTATCACACATCATTTCGAGAACTGTAGTATGAGCACCCTAAATTAACAGTCTTTTGAATCTGGTAGTACCTATGTTCCAGAAGAGAGGCGGAGCCAGAATTTTTTGAAGGGGCCAAAATTATTTTTATCAAGTTAAAGGGGGCAAAATAAAATTTAGTGCAATTATTCTTTCACCCAAGAGAGGGTGAGTTTTAATAAATTGCACTAGAACCTCTAAATTATTAAGATATTTGCACTAGTAAAAAGGTAAAAAAGAAAAATCAAACCCCTTGGTTGAGTGTAGATCTGCCATGTATCTCGCCTTCTAAAAAGAGGAGAAATCATGTACCAGACTATTCATTTTCAAAGTGCAATTTGCTCATATCCTAGGCTTCCCTATGGTGACTGGGATCCATGAGGCTGTGCTAGTTCTCCTCTTCTTACACTTGGCGGACAGTTTAGTCACGGGAAGTACATGAATCTACTTCTAAACTCCTGGCATTTCTGTGAAGACCCAAGTGAATTAAGTTGAGTAGACGGAGAATCATTATTTGAGTTAAAAGTTAGAGGAGAAGCTTAAGAGCACATGTGGAACCAAAATACCTTTACACTATCATTGTCCATACCAACTTTTAAAACGCTTCTCATTTACTCCCTCCATCCCGGAATGATAGTTGCACTTTTTACTTTTTAGGATTAATTTGATTGAACTTTGCCGAAAGATTTACTAAAAAAATAATCATCACAATGAAATTCTAAAACTTGTTATTGATACACCATTAAAAACACTATCAAGTACAATTTTCAAAATTTCATTAGGATAATTTTTTTCATCTTTAGTTAAAAAAGTCCAATCAAATTAATGACTAAAAAAGTGGGACTATCATGCTGGGACGGAAGGTGTACATAATAACTGAAGAACATACGCATAGATCAGCATTACTAGCATCTACAACAATCTTTAGTGATGCAACCATAGATGAAATGCAATTAATACACAAAGATATTAGTCATAAAATTACACAACAACTCCACTATAATATACATAGAGCTTCTAGCCACTATTTCAGTTTCATGTTATGAAAAAACAATACTCCCTCTGTCCCTAAATGAATGTCCAAATTTCACTTTAAGGGACATTTGCAAAAAAAAAGGTGAACTTAAGCATGTTGATTAACATAAGTACATAAAAACCCTTATTGATCTCGCCATATTGCATGGTGAGTCTAAGTGTGAATTACAACTTGTCAATGGTGAGGGAGGATCAAGTAACTTCCCAAAAAATTGGACAGTCATTTTGGAACAAAGGTTTTGGAAATTTGGACATTCATTTAGGGACGGAGGGAGTATCTTTTAGTAGTAAGAAAAACCAAGTGATTTGATAAAGTACATTCGACGATTGATATATTCAATCCGATATTAACTATTAATGACTTGTGATGTATGTAAGAAATAACTAATAGCAAGCATCAACCAGCAAAATAAGGCTACAAACACCCATAAAAAGAAATGCTTGGTGATTACCTGTGGCTGATGCGAACTCCCATTAGCGCAGACACCATCTTTATTATCCCCCTCTTCCTCCTCCTCCTCCTCCTCCTCCTCCTCCTCTTCCTCCTCCTCCTCCTCCTCTTGTTCTTCTTGCAAAGGCCTCTCGTTGCCCACCCAATCACTCTCAGGCACACCCAATCTTTGCTGCTCCCTTCTAATTCTCTCTATCAAAAGCCCCTCTTCAGCCCGCCTCAACAATGTCTGAGACCACTGTTCTCCTGGCCTGGCCATTCTCCTTCCACTCGTGTCCTGAAACTGCCCCAAAAATTTGTGATGCAAGTAAGGCTCTCTGTCTCTCATTGCGTCCTCAGAAAAAAATTGCCCATCAAACACCAGCTTATTCATATACGCACGCCTCCGATTCTTAACCTTTGCTGATCTCAACTTTAAGTCCTGTGAAGTTGGACTAATCAAACTTTGTAGATGATTTAAATGCCAATTGATTTCGTAGTCGTCTCTTAACATATCGAACTCCTTCAGCTCCTCAAGTGTCAATTGTGAGCCGTACCGTTCTGAATACATAAACCAACAAAAGCAAAACGATTTTATTAGACAGTGAACAATGTCCATAATATAAAACACCAAGAACAACTATGAAACTTCTATAAGTTCTCTAAGTTCAGAGATCACCGAGAATGAGGGACAATGGATCAAGTTCATGAAGCTCGACCACTACCGTCGTCTAGACATGGCCGACCCGTACACGTACCCGTACCCGTTTGGACCCGTGGAACCGTACCCGAATTTGACCTGTCAGAACCGTACCCGTTACGACCCGTGGAACCGTTGGACCCGTACCCGTATAATTGACGGTTCGGTTCCGGTTCCTCTTTCTCAAAACCCGTGACCCGGCGGTTCCAACCCGTGGAACCGTACTCGTAAGACCCGTCTCAAGACCCGCGTCAGAAGCCTAGGAGCCTAGGTAGGAAGGAAGGACAGAAGGAGACTGGTCACTGATTGACTAAAGTGAAGGGGCACAGGAAAAAGCCAAAAAAAAAGGTCTCTCTGCCGCGCCAATCCAATCCAAATTTTTTATTTTTTTATTTTTAAACCAAACCATGTAAAAAAGTACTAGTAACCAACCAATTAAACCAAGTAACTAAAGACTAAAGTGGAAGGGGGTTGGGAACTTGGGGTGGGCCTTTGCTTTGAGCGCAGGAAGTGATGGCGCTGGGAACTCAGAAGTCAGAACGGTCATGACACTGTGACAGATTGCCAGAGTTTTTTTGGCCTTTTTTCATTTCAGTCCCTTTGGCGTTAGTAACGGGCAGTCAATTTGACCAAAATATTACCGTTTGACTGATTTTTTGACATCTTTTCATTCCTTCAAAAAAAATAAAAAAAATAATTTTGTTATCCATATATAAATATCTAACTATAAATACCATTTCCCACCTCAAACAATTTACTTCACAAAAACTCAGTTATCTCTCACTCTTTCTCTCTAACGAAAATTGTTCATTCTAAATTTCAAAGCCTTTCTAAAGCTCAAATCTGATCAAGCTTCAATCTTTCCATTCAACATCCATATTTTCATCCTTCACATCCATATTTTAATCCTTCATTTCACATATTTCCATTCATTTCACATATTTTCATTTCTTTTTCTTATTTTCAAACATGAATATGCTTAAAAATCTTGCTAGCAAGAAGGGTAGGAAATCATCATCCTCCCAAGCACCACCACCACCAACATTTTCCGAAGAGGAGGGTCGTCCTTATTTTGATGGGGGAATTTCGGGCCAAAATGCATGGGAACATGAGGTTGAACAAGAAGATGATGATGAAGTGGAAGAGCTTCCTAATTTTGGTGCTCCGAGTCCGAATACTCAAGAAAGTGACGGCAATACTATGGAAACCATTAGAGGAGGAGGTCAAGGAGGGCGGCGTCGTAAAGCAACAAGTGACGCTCCTAGACCTACAAGGGCTACGAAATCGGATATTTTCGTAAAACACTTCAAGAAGGTGCAAGGAGATGCAAAGGGCGAAAATCTTGAGCAAATATATGGAAAATGCAACTATTGCCATGTAAGATATCCATGGTATCCCGGTGATGGATACGGGAATTATACTAAGCATATGAGAACCAAACATCCCGCCGAATATGGGATGAATACGTCTCAAACGCAATTGCAAGGATTCACTCCGTCACAAAAAAGTGGCGTAGGTACGTCTTCTTCTAATCTATTTGCATATTCCGAGCATGTTCATAGGAAAGAAATGGTTAAACTTGTTTGTTTGAAAAGTGTTCCCTTTAGTTTCCCCGATGATGAGGTATAAGAAAATTTTGCTAAACTTTCTCTTAATCCCTCCGCAAAAAAAAATACCATGTACGACACTCACACGTGATATTAAAAATATGTTCGGAGAATATAAATTGCATTTAGTTGAATTATTTGGTGATTTGTATCCTAAAGTTTCTATTTGTTCCGATATATGGAGTGACCCGGGTATGGAACATTTTTATATGGGAGTAACATGTCATTGGATTGATGATTCTTGGAGAATTCAAAAGAGGTTACTAGCATATAAAGATTTTGATGAATCGCACACCGCTCATAATATTGCTCTTAAATTACAATCAATTTTGCAAGAATATAATCTTGTTACAAAAGTGTTTTCAATGTCTTTTGATAATGCTAGCGCTAATACTGCTAGTTTACCCGAATTAATTTTTATTTGTCAACCATCCTTTGGTGGTAAAGTTTTTCATATTAGATGTTATTGCCATATTTTAAATTTATGTGTACAAGATGGTTTATCTGCTTTGCATCTATCTGTGAATCCAATTAGAAGTGCAATTTATACTATTATGAAAAAATCAAATGTGAAAGCCCAATGGAGAAAATATTGCAAAGATAATGGCAAGCCTTACAAAAAATTATCAACGGATGTATCAACTAGATGGAATTCCACCCTTAAACTATTAGAAGATTCTTATGATCATAGAGGTGATATTTGCTTATTTTTGGGTTTCATAAATTATAATGTTCCAATATATGGTCGATTAAGGGAAGAATGTGCTAGTATGATTAAATTGTTGAAGAAATTCAAGGAAGCAACGTTGGCACTATCCGGTACGTATTATCCTACTTCTAATTTAGTTCTTGATCATTGTGCCGAAATTTCTACTGTTTTTTGTGAGTTTTTAAATGATCCTATACTTGGAGACGCCGTTTGCAAAATGTTAGAGAAGTGGAGAAAATATTTTACAAATATTCCAATTTTTGATTGCTAAGTTATTAGATCCAAGATAAGAGAAGAAGGTTTGGAAGCATTTCTTTCTTTTTATTATTCAAATATATTTGGTCAAAGTGATCCTTGTTTACCAAACGTAACTCAAATTGTTGGTGAAGTTAGACAAGCATTTTATGATATTTTTAAAGAGTACAACTCACTTTATGGTGCAAGCTGCCAACCTTCGGTTCTAGCTTCCTCATCGTCGTCAATGTCGTCATCATCATCATTTGTGGCAAATTTTTATGGAAAACAACAAGCTCGAGTCGGCGGTTCCGGCGAATTCGATAAATATTTAAATGGAATATTTGAATATGATATTGAAAACTTTGATATTTTAAGTTGGTGGTCCAAGAAAGCAATTTCTTTACCTATCATTTCTATGATTGCAAGAGAAATACTTGCTTGTCCCGCATCAACGGTTGCGGTGGAGTCGGCGTTTAGCATTGGTGGTAATATGTTGGACCCTAGGCGATTAAGATTAACAACCGCTAATTTAGAACGTCAAACTTTGTTGAATGATTGGTTCAAAGCGGAAAGAAGAGAGCAAGACTCCTCAAATGCGCTTTCTTTCGATGATGATGACTACTTTGATGGTAATACAATGGGAAGCGATTAAGGTAAGTAATTGTAATTTTTTTTTAATTGTATTTTTTTATGTAGGTTAGATTTTAGAATAGAATTAGATAATTATTGTAATAAAAGAGGTAAGGCTCCTTATGTCCTCCCTTACTTATAAAAGGGCAAGGTTAGTTTGTCCCTCTCATTGTAAATTTTCTTTATATTAATAAAATTTAAAGGGTACCGTCCCTTTTTTTTATATTATTACTTTGTTAATTCATTATATAAAATTATCATAGTTTAACCGAGCTTTTTACTATTTTTATTCATCTCATCTCACCTCAAATCAAATTTTTTAAAATACAAAGTTTTTATTTATGTCCTTTATTATTGAAATTGGTAATGAAAAAGTACTGACAAATGACAATGACAAATTGACAAGGGATTGACAAGGGGGCAAGGGTTACTGAGTTAGGGTAGGGGGCAACGGACGGCAAGTTAAATACTTAAATTTAATGCTTTATTGACTTAGTCTTTATTTATGTCCTTCTTTAGTTCTTTTAGACTGTAGTGAGGTAACAATTAAATTAAAAAAAAAAGGTAACAACTAAATTTGAAAAAAAAACATAATTATTTTGGACCCGTGGAACCGTGTACCCGTGCCCGTAGGACCCGTCCCGAAACCGTACCCGTATCCGTGCATCTCACGGTTCGGTTCCGGGTCTCCATTTTCGGACCCGTACCCGGATTTGGCCATGTCTGCCGTCGTCCTAATAGGAGCCACTTAAGCTTTCACGCCAAATTAAACAAATTAGAACTTCTTACACTAGTAAATACTCAATCCGTCATTAAAAAAAAACTTTCTAAATTTTCAAAGTCAATTCAAATAATTATTTGAATTGAAATTGGAGAGGAAAATTGGGAGCTATTTATGGAGTGGCAGGAGTACTAGTTTAGCCTTAAATGAGACCTCCATTTTGCCAAAAAGATTGAAGCTCAAAAGTGACACTTGCTTAGGAAGAGAATTTAGTACCAATGCTTATAAGTTCACTAGTAAATAAGCGAACGGACGAACACAATAAGAAAATGCAGGGAAATCAAGGAACTGTTTGTAGAGTGCAGGTCGATACATATGCCAATAGAAACAGACACACAGAGTCCTCTGTTCTTACGGCAAGATAATTTAAAGAAATAAAGCTCCCAATTGAAGCAAGAGCTCCTTGGATTAAAAATTAGATTGAAGTGACATAGGAACATTCGATCACTCTTGCTTACCAAATCACACAAACAGCAATGTTTTGTCATTCAGCAAATCAAAGAATTTGACTTGAATCGCGAAATTGTTAACAAAAATTCACAGTGCACAGTTCTATAGTTCTGATAGGTGCTCCAATTTTATAAGGCCAATCAACATTCTGAACCACTATACTTCTCTTTAGCTCCACTTTTAACCACCCATGTTTTTTTTAGCAATTTTAACCACCCTACTCCAAATACGCTTTTATTAAACCCAAACCCCTTAACAACATCCAAAATTGTTAAAATCCAACAAAACTTAATGAGAGTTAACCCCCAAATAGCGAACAATTCTAAAATTGGGGAGAATAGAAGTTGAAATCGAGGCCAATCGAACATAAATCTTCAATTGTTGATGACATCCTACAATTTACAAGATAGGAAGTCTGAATTGAATTCTTGGAACTCTATTGTTAGCCCTTAATGAATTGCTAGAACCATAACTCAATTCGCGATCTCAATCCTGTAAAATGTTGAATGCTATTACCAATTGAAGATTTATCCCCGTCAAATAAAGCACTCAACTCATTCATAGTCCCTTTCTCTTTTCATTATTATTTGTTGTCCAATGTCTCCTTGCCCTAGGAGGCTCGGACAATTGTGGTATGTGCAAGAGTCACACCAACAAACTAACTACGTAACTACAGTAAGGTACTTCTTTCGTACTAAGACAAAGTTCCAAAAAAAATCAAATTTGTTTTTATTAATAATAAATCTGAAATTTGGTGGGTAAGACATGGGCAATTTGTTTTTTATTAAGAGCAAATTAGAAAACCCATTTCATGAATTTTAACCACTACATCTGGTAGAAATTATGCATACGAAAGCGAACATGATTTAGCCAAAATGATGTACAGAGGCATGAAACACTTGAGTTAAGAGCATGACAAGTGAGGTGAAGGACGTTGACAGTGGCCAAGGCAACGAGTTTTAAACTCAGCAAGAAAGAGATTTAAAGTCTAAACAGCTTAGATGCTCAATTTATGAAACCTAATTGTTTTATAAATATTGGATGATGGAGTTCATCTTTTAAACAATTTCAATAGTTGCAGCTTTAAAAGGCATGCCTAAGGCTTTTGCTTTTTCCGGGTAAGTAAGATAGATTTAAAAAAAATCATAAACTTTATCCTCGACTGGCCTTGATTTCAGCCTCTATTCTCCCTAATTTTAGAATCGTTCACTATTTGGGGTGTTAAGGTTAACTCTCATTAGGTTTCGTTAGTTTTTTATAACAATTGTGGATTTCGTTAGGGGATTTGGGTTTTGTAAAAGCTTATTAGAAGTATGCCATTTTATAAACCTAAAGTTAGATTAATACGAAAAAGTCGTGATTCCTTCTTATGCTATTATTCGCACTATCATGGAATAAAATTCGATGATTAACCAAAACACAACCCTCTCATGAACAAATAAACTCACTGATTAACATAAACAGTTGAAACATACAAGTATATCAAATTATCAACAAAAAAAGATGGGAGAGGAATTGACCTAAGAAAACAGGAACGTCTCGATTGAATAGGTCAAGGAGTAGGGTTTTGCGTTGGGAAGCAAGGAGAGCGGAGGATTGGAGGGCACGAGGGAAGTAGAGGTTTTCTAGCTTCGATAATCTCTCCGTTATCGCTTCCACGGCCCCGCTGCTCGGTAGATTACTCTTATTAGACGGTGATGAGACGGCAGGCGGCGGAGGCGCCGTCGTCGTCGTCTCTTCCGGCATCATCTCTTTATTGGTCTCTCTTCCCTAAGAATTTTTCTCTCCCTTGTATTACAGGATGGTAGGACGGTGAGTTGAGTTCTTCAGTAGCGATAGACAGAGAAAAGTAACTTTTTTCGTTCGTATATACTCCTACTAGTACATGCCCGTGTCCAAGGACACGGGTTTTCTTTTCTTTTTTTTTTTTTATTATTTTTTATTTTTTTTTTAATTTAAAAAAAAAATTTAAAGGGTAAAGGGATAAATGTATGAGGGCAAAATGAAAAATTTGCCACTTGAAACTATTCATAGTACTATTCATTGCTTAGTTGGCATGGTGCCATTTATAATATAGATATAAACTACTTTAAAGTTTTATATTTTCGTCCCTAAACCATACTCCCTCTGTCCCATCTTTTTATATTTTTATAGATTTTCGGATTTTGCACAAAAATTAAGGAGTAAATATTATATTGAAAGTGTTGTGAGTGGAAAAATAAAATAGGAGAGAGAATGAGTGGAGAGAATAGTAAATTATAATGGTGATGTGAGTATTAAAATAATGTAGGAGAGAATGAGTGGAGGAAATAGTAAAGATTCATTTTCATTTTAAGAAAAGTATACTCACTCTGTCCCGCTACAAACCGCACACTTTCTATTTTGGGCGTCCCATTACAAACCGCACACTTTCTAAAATGGCAAAGAATCTTTACTATTCACTCCACTCATTCTCTCTCCTACATTATTTTAATACTCACAACACCATTATAATTTACTATTCCCTCCACTCATTCTCTCTCCTATTTTACTTTTACACTCACAACATTTATATCATTATTTTTTTCCTTAATCACCGCGCAAATAGTAACAGTGTGGTTACTAGCGGGACGGAGGGAGTATATTATTGTGGGACGCCCAAAAAGGAAAGTTTATATATTATCATGGGACGGAGGGAGTATTTTTTTTTATCTTTTCATTCTTGATCTATCATTTTAATTTAAGGATGATATAATCCCTCCAGTTAACGAGCGTTTAATAGTCCGTTAAATTCACTTGAGCTGACACTAAGTTGTCATATTTTGTCCTACGTGGAGCTTACTAAGCAATTAAAACAATAATGAAAAGTTTTGAATACATAATGGGAGAAAAGTGTAAATTTAGAAATAATTATTTAAATTAAATAAAAAATAGTATTTTATCTTCTACTAATTTTATTTTAAGCACTCTCGCTAATTTATTTTGTACTCCCTCCGTCCCGGTCGACTTAGGACTTTTTAAAATGGCACGGGAATTAAGGAAAAGGTAAATGTTGTGAGTGTAATTTAAAAATAGGAGAGAGAATGAGTGGAGGGAATAGTAAATTATAATGGTGTTGTGAGTATTAAAATAATGTAGGAGAGAGAATGAGTGGAGAGAATAGTGATTTAAGGTTTCCATTTTGGGCCGTCCTAAGTCGGGTGGGACGCCCAAAATGGCAAAAAGTCCTAAGTCGACCGGGACGGAGGGAGTATATTATTTCACTAATTTATTTTGTATATTATTTTATGACAACATATCATTGATTAGGTTAATAAACAAAATATAATTTATTTTAATTCATTCAATTTTTTTAATTTTTAATTTTCTTATATTTCTTGAACACCAATAAACAACCATTACTATCAACACATCCACCATACAGCCGCCACCGCCACCACCAGACAAACATCATCGACCATCGCTATCAACACCAAATCAAACACACCACCGTCATATTCAACATCAAACACCACCATTCAGCTCAAATGTTAAATTAACAAAAATAAAGTAATTTGGCATGGATTTTAGTTGAAAAGTTTTAAGAAATCAGCCATGGGTGGCAACTTGTCAACATCTTCATCACCTCCAAACCCAGATCCAAATCCTAGCCCTACCCAAATTTCAGTTTCATCAGAAACGCCCAACTTCCAAGAACCAAAATCTCTGAAACAACCCAATTCTATCCAAAATTCAATTCCAATGTCTTCTTCATCAGATTTCAACATCAAGTCAACCGCCAAGTCAGCGCAGAACAAAACTATGGCTCGACCCTGCATCTACTGCCTTCATTTGAAGTTCGTCTTCTCCGGTCGTTCTTTGCTTGCCTCCTCCTTCTCAGGCAACATCACCAAAATCCAAGATCTGAGTTTGGATGGAACCCATGCCTCAATGTTCATCTTCAAATCGCAATCCCAAGTCTGCCATTTGTCTTCGTCTTCTTCAAAATACTAGATCTGAAAATGGAGCTTTGGGGTAACCCGGGTTGTGGGCCTTGTGTTTCGAATGGGACTGGAACTGGTGGGAAATGGGGAAAGATTGGCGTGGGTACTCATGGGTTAGATCTGATTTGGGTTTAAATTGAACAGCGGGTTGAAAGTTTGGGTCTTTTGATCTGGGTTTGCAAAAGGCAATAAATTTGGGGTCGGAGCCGGTGCCGGAGCTGGAGGGCAGAGAGAAGGGCGACGGCGTGGGAGAGTGGCGGCGACGGTGGGTGGAGCTGGGGATGGAGTGTGGTGAAGAAGAAGGCTGAAGAAAGAAGAAGAGGAAGAGTTTTTCCTTTTTATGTTTTATTTTTTAGTTTTGAGCCCTTGTAGTTTCAGTTTTAACACTTTTGCCCTTTGTAGATTTACCATGCAATGAAATTGCCACTTCATCGCCATGTAGAATGAAAGACGCCAGGTAGGTGTCATCTCAGACGAAGTTAACGGATTATTAAACACCCGTTAACTGGAGGGACTACATCATCCTTAAAACAATAAGTCAAGGATGAAAAGGTAAAAAAATTATTTATGGACGAAAAGATAAAACTTAAAGTACTTTAGGGAGGAAAATGATACTTTTCTCGCGATATGCCAGATGGTTGCGGGCCGGGAGCCCCTGCACCTATCTAAAATTAATATTTAAAAAAGAAAATTTGAGTTTTTTTATTATTAAAAATTATTTAAACTATTACATATTTAAAAGTAGATATTACTCTTGTGTACCAATTGTTTGTGTATTGTTCAACTATGTTTTATTGATGACATCATGATGAGATCATTTATAATAACTTATAAACGTTGAATCACTAGTAATATACAATTGTAATATGATAAATAAAAGTGGTACATAAGATTTCTTAAGCGCTTAGATGCACTTAATGTATTTGATATATAGAAAAGAATATCGAATGTCGCTTTAGATTGAGCTAGAGCTAGAACTAAAGCACTTTGACAATCCTTTCTCAATTAAAAAAAAAAATCTCTTATTTAAAAAAAAACAAAAAAACAAAAAAAACATAAAACAAAAGTTTGTACCAAACAATACATTTAATACTCCCCCATAGTTGAAAAAACAACTATGTTTCATAGATAAAAGAGAAAAGAAGACAGATCGCATATATTTAAAAACGTAAAATCTAGGGAGAAACTTTCTCCATAAGTTATGGAGAAACGGGTTACGGGTATCCAGAACCTTTTGAAAGGATATTCAGAAACTTTTTGTATTGGCCATGACCTTGTCCCATGGTTACTTCGGATATCGATCTCAAAGGTTACGGATATCCGAACCCTTTGAAAGGATATCCGAAGCTTATGAAAGTGATATCCAGAAACCTTCAAATGATATCCGTAAACTTTCAAAATGTTTACGGATATTCATTCGATGATTTCGGATATACATTTGAAGGTTTTCTGGATATCCAGAAACCTTCAATAAGCAATTTCTGGTCTTGGCCTTGGATTTGGCTTCAAATCTATTTTTTCTGGATATCCGCCCAAAGGCTTCTGGATATCCGTTCCAAAGCTTCTGGATATCCAGAACCCTTTGAGACGGATATCCAGAAATTTTCTTCTGGTTATCAAACGTATAGCTTCTGGCTATTAAAAACGCGTTTCTCCATAGTTATGGAGAAACGCGTTTCTCAGCAGACCTACTCATTCAAAAATATTGATAGTGAGCGGATATCGCATATATTCAAAAATATTGATAGTGAGCGGATGTTTTTTTTTTTTTTATACCCAGGTTTTCAGCTTCGTCGGACGAATCCTAGACCATCAGGTACCGATCCCTCAGTATGCTGGCGGAGGTAAATCGCGGGATGTGCCCTATGCAGCCAGGGTGGCAGTACCCCAACTGCTCCTGCCGAGACAATTGCATCACTCTTACAACACCAATTCTATGCAGCCAAGGTGGCAGTACCCCAGCTGCTCCTGCCGAGATAATTGCATCACTCTTACAACACCAATTGGCTGCTCCAGCTGCTCCTGCCAAGATTTGAACTCCCCACACTGAGGATACAAGCCCAGCAATGCTGCTTCCTTAACTGCACGGATGTGTCCCGGGGAGCTCCAAAGGACCCTAAAACCCAAGGTAGGAATTAAATCACAGAAATTTCCCTGACCTCCCCTTCGGGAAGTCACCAATATATCACTGGGCCAAGGCCACTTTGGTGATAGTGAGTGGATGTTGAAAATATGAAAAGTGGAAAAGAGAGAAAAAAATGAGATAGAGAATAACCAATGAATAATTATTGTGAATATGATAAATAAGTCATATTTTGATAAATAAGTATTTTAAAATTTTCATTTTGAATAACGTTAATGACACCTAAAAAGAAAATTGTGCTCCTTATTATTATATTATTATGTAATATATAGGGAGTATTCATATATACCTACATTAATGTTTTTTTTGGAAGAATGTTTTTTATCAAATAAATATTTTGAATTCTTTCATACTCCCTCCGTCTCGGAGAACTTTACCCCTTTACTATTGAGAACGGAAAATAAGAAATAATGTTATTAAAGTATGTGTTGTGAGTGGGAAGAGAGAGAATGAGTGGAGAGAATAGTAAATTTGAAAAGTGTTGTGAGTGGGAGGAGAGAGAATGAGTGGAGAGAATAGTAAAAATTTTTTCCTTTTTAGGAAAGTGGGACTTTAAAGTGGGACGCCCAAAATAGTAAAAGGGGTAATGTTTTATGGGACAGAGGGAGTATACTCGTATATGAATGTTTATATTGTATAAAAGAAAATTTAAAAATATTACTCCCTCCTCCGTTCCTAAATAAAAATCATTTTAAATTTTCAAATTTGTTTCAAAATACAAGTCATTTTAGCTTACTTTTCTCTTTTATCTATTTTCTTCTCGATCAAGAAAAAAATGGGCGTTTATTTTGATCCGGAGGTAGAGATGCCCAAACGGTTCCGAACCGGCGGGCTGAATCAGAACCGGACCGGATCAAAATCGGAGGAAAACCGGACCGAACGAACCGTGAACCGGATGAACCGGTGAACCGACGGTTTGCCGATCCAGTTAAGGTTCCATATTTCAAAAACCGGTGAACAGCCGGATCAGGAACCGGAACCGGAACCGCCGGTTCACGAACCGGAACCGGAACCGCCAACGGCTAGATGATCTGGTGCGTCCATTTCTTGATCCGACGGTCCATGTTTAATGACCGTTAAATAACGGTCAGTGACCAAAATGTAAAAAAAAAATATTTTTTAATCGTTTTGGTCCCTAAAACGGTTTTTTTTTATTTTGGTCCCTAAAACGTTTTTTTTTCTTTTTCTCTCAAACCTATAAATACCCTCCCACTCCCTTTATTTTTTTCACTACTCTCTCTCAATTACTCTCTTTATCTCTATCTCTCAAAGACTCAAATCTCTCTCTCATCTCAATCTCTCAAATCTCTCTCTCATTTACTCTCTATTATTAATTATCTCAAATCTCAGTCTTGCAAAGTCTCCATAATTTCATTTTTTTCACATAAATTCATCTTTTCACCAAAAAAATGTCTTCATCTCGTGGCGGCTGTGGCGATATGGGAAAGAATGTATCAACTTCGCATCCATTTCCCCGCCGATGATATCATCACTCATTGATATTTGTCAACCATCCATTGGGGGTAAATTTTTTCATATTAGGTGCATATGTCATATTTTAAATTTGTGTGTGCAAGATGGTTTAACAACTTTAAAGGAACATGTAGCCCCAATTAAGGAAGTTCTTGCTTATATAATGAGAAATCATAGTGTAACAAAATTGTGGATTAGATTTTGTAAAATAAATAATATCCCATCTAAAAGATTTTCCCTAGATGTTCCAAACCGATGAAATTCCACTTATAAAATGTTATCCGAATCTTATGATTTTCGTGAACTATTGTGTCAGTTTATTCAACAAATAGAGTATTCAACTATAATATTGCCTCATCAATGGGATATTTGTAATAATTTAAAGAAAATTTTGAAAGTTTTTAAAGATGCTACCGTACAATTATCCGGTTCTTACTATCCCACTTCACCGTTAGTTATAGAACACGCCTCTAAAATTAGTTACATATTTATGCATTTTAAAGATGATCAAATTTTAGGTGAATGTATTAACAAGATGAGAACAAAATGGCTTAAATATTTTTTGATCATTCCCCCATTGTTTTTAGTAGCTAAACTATTAGATCCTAGGATAAGAGAAGATGGTTTAGAACAAATACTAGATTATTATTATAAGAATCTATTTTCCACCGGCTTTAATTTGTTTTTAGATAGACCTATCCCAAAGCAAAAGACGTTGTAACTGAGACTAAAAATATTGTATATACACTTTATAGAGAATATTATGATCTTTTTGATAATATTGTTTATCCTCCTAGTAGTGAAAATGTAGGTGGTTCTCACGAAGATAGCGATCCCTTTAACTTTATAGATAATTTAATTAGTTCTAGAACTCAAAAACGTCAACGAGGTGGCTCCACTTATATTGAACTTGAAAATTATTTAACCACTTCTTTTGAGCCTATAGACGATTTTGATATCGCAAAGTGGTGGGCACGAAGGGCAAACAACTATCCTATTCTATCATTGATAGCAAAGGAGATCCTAGCCGCTCCCGCCTCAACCGTTGCCGTAGAAGAAGTATTTAGTGTTGGAGGAAATGTCTTATCCGATCGAAGGTCAAGGTTGTCTCCATATAATTTAGAATATCTGTTAGAATGTGGAGAGGAGTAGGATTATAATTTCTATATTATTTCACTCTCATCTTTTACAATTGTCCTAAACACCTATTTATACTACTTTTAGAGTCCTAATTCTAATAGGAGATACAATCCTATATATACATAATACTCTTTCTTTGACTAGGATTTTATTTTAGCTATGTATTCTACTTTCCTACTTAATTAAGGAGTCTTCCTAAAATACGAAGCTAACATTAGGAAACAAGTACTTTCTTGCAAACTCGGTCCGCTCCATCGGTCTAGATCCGTTTCACTCGGTCCGATCCATGTCGCTCCACCATATTCTCCAACTCCCCCCCTCAAGTTGGAGGATCTACAACGTAGATACCCAACTTGCCAAATAAAAATTAAAACGTTTTAAAAAAAAATTCTTTCACTTCGACATGCGACATCTGCGTCAAGTTCTTTTTTCGTGTTGCAGTTCAAGCAACCTCGGGTTCGTCTTTTTTTTTTTTTTTCAACAATAAAAATTTGTTCCAATATCTGAAGAGTCATCCACATCAGGTCTTCTTTTTTTTTCAATTATGTGCACAATTTGTGTTCGCACATATCTTCTTTTTCTTCAATCTCCGTTTTTAGAGTGAACGACACTCGATAATCGTTTTTATAGTGAACGACACTCGATCATCGTTTTTATAGTGAACGACACTCGATTATCGTTTTTATAGTGAACGACACTCAATCATCGTTTTTATAGTGGACGACACTCAATCATCGTTTTTATAGTGGACGACACTCAATCATCGTTTTTATAGTGAACGACACTCAATCATCGTTTTTATAGTGGACGACACTCAATATTTTTTTTTTATATTTTTTTTTCAAGGGATAGTTTGGTGGTTTTGGCGTATAAGGTTGACTTTGGGTGGGGCGGTGGTGTAGGAGGTAGAGAGGGTGGGGTTTTGAGGGTTGATGGCGGAAGCTAAGGTGGTGAGGGTGTGGGGCGACTTAGGGTTTCGCGAAGAAGTTCTTCTATGGATCTAGGCTCTGATACCATGTTAGAATGTGGAGAGGAGTAGGATTATAATTTCTATATTATTTCACTCTCATCTTTTACAATTGTCCTAAACACCTATTTATACTACTTTTAGAGTCCTAATTCTAATAGGAGATACAATCCTATATATACATAATAATCCTTCTTTGACTAGGATTTTATTTTAGCTATGTATTCTACTTTCCTACTTAATTAAGGAGTCTTCCTAAAATACGAAGCTAACATTAGGAAACAAGTATTTTCTTGCAAACTCGGTCCGCTCCATCGGTCTAGATCCGTTTCACTCGGTCCGATCCATGTCGCTCCACCATATTCTCCAACTTGTTAAAATGTGGAGAGGAGTAGGATTATAATTTCTATATTATTTCACTCTCCTCTTTTACAATTGTCCTAAACACCTATTTATACTACTTTTAGAGTCCTAATTCTAATAGGAGATACAATCCTATATATACATAATAATCCTTCTTTGACTAGGATTCTATTTTAGCTATGTATTCTACTTTCCTACTTAATTAAGGAGTCTTCCTAAAATACGAAGCTAACATTAGGAAACAAGTATTTTCTTGCAAACTCGGTCCGCTCCATCGGTCTAGATCCGTTTCACTCGGTCCGATCCATCTCGCTCCACCATATTCTCCAACTTCAAATGTTGCTCGGCGATTGGCATAGAGCCGAACTACGACTTCAAGATAAAAGAAGTAGTTCCGAGGAGGAGGAGGCCTTTGATGAAGATACATCGGGGAGCGAAGCCGAATGAACTACGCCGCTCTTTAGACTTTAGATTAGGTTAATTGTAATTTTATAGATTAGATTATAGATTAGGTTTATTTTTATTTGATTGTAATAGTTAGGTTGAGGTAAAGGCTCCTAAATGTCCCTCCTTATTTATAAAAGGGTAATGTCCCCCCTTATTTATAAAAGGGTAAGATTGGTTGTCCCCCTCATTTGTAATTTTATTTTAATTAATAAAATTTAAGGGTACCGTCCCTTTTTCTTTTATATACTTTCGTTTATTTTAAAAAAAGTTAAGTTTTTATATGACTTTTTTGCAAAAAATTAACTTTTTTGTAAAACTTAACAGAAATTGTTAAGAATTTAACTTGTAATTTTTTTTTTTGAAGGACTGGACACTTGGGCGACCGCCCAAGCCTTTCAAATTTTTTTTTTTTAAACTAGACACATGGGCGACCGTGTTGTGAAAATCACGCCCACGCAGCGGAAAACGGACCGAGCTAGGAGGAATAATAAGATGTAACACACACGAAAAATAAATCACACACAAAGGAACACACAAGAATTGTTAACCCGGTTCGTTGCAACAACAACTACGTCCGGGGGCGCTACCAAGCCAAAAATATTCACTATAATATTTTCCGATGTTACAATTTGTCTCTAGGCTATCACATGTATTTATAGGGAACAATAAATCAAATCCTAGTAATAAAAGGATTCCTACTCAAGAAAGTAATCTTCTTTCTTCACAAGTCCTTCCAAATATTACTACCAAAAGGAATCACCAATGCAAGAGGAGATCTAATCAAAATAGGAAACAAATCTGCTGCAGAAGAATCCTCCTTGATCTCACCAACTCCTCCGACCGCGGTTCAAATTCCTTTATCCATGGTTTTGACTCCACATCCCAACAATCTCCCACCTGGAGACAAACCATCCATGATACCTCTCTTGAAACAAATTTCAGTGGCCAGCTATTGCGTTGGTAGCGCCCGGCCTCTTGTCTAGTTATCCAAGTGAGTTGAAGGCGAGCTACGCTTCAACATAGCTGTCGGTTCTACCATGCTCCGAGTCTTCATTCCGAATGATCCTCCTGCACATCCCCGCTCACTTGCTTGCTAACTATCGATCTGAACAGGCCGCGAATCCACGTGCCCCACACAATCACAAGCTTGGAACCTTTGTGTGTTCTTTGCAACCCATCGCATCACCGTTCTAGATCCCGCTCCCATGTTGACCAAATTGGCTCCACGTCGGCCGACTTCATTACCCAATTTTCTATCAACATACCGTTTAGTGAAATTTCTCCCCACCATGGCGATCTCGGCCACCACCATTCATCATTGGGATGGGCCTTCGTTTCCCCAACGACTCATGTTGCATGTGGTATACAACATATTTTCCACGCCGCCACGAGCCACCAAGCTAGCTCCGCGGTTTACCTTCCATGTCCCACAACCGAAGGTCACCACACAACCCTCCTCATCAAGTTGCCTTATGGAAATCAAGTTCCTCTTCAAATCCGGAATATGTCGCACATCACGTAGCCGTAAAACAGTCCCAACCGTTGCTTTAACCCGAACAACCCCTTTCCAATGACCTTGACGGGATGATCGTTTCCCAAGCGAACAACCCCAAAATCACCGGAACATCTTGCTCCATTCTTTAGCACTTTGGTGCATGAATGAAACGTCGAGCCCGAATCCAAAACCCACGAATCGGTTGAATCGCTCCCACCCAAGATTAATACGTCCGCCATCTCTTCAACATTCAATTCCTTCGCTCTGCTCGACCGCTTCGGACAACTTCTCCTAAAGTGCCCCTTCTCCCCACAATCATAGCAAGTAATCACCTTCTTGCCACCCTTACTCTTTTCACCGACATTTAGTGCTAGCCCCGATGTCCCACCCTTGCTCTTCCTACGAATTTCTTCGCCAAGAATCACATCAACGACATCCGCAAACTTCAGCTTCACTTTTCCTGTTGAAACGTTAAGCGCTATCGCGATCGTATCCCAACTTTCCGGCAAAGAAGAAAGTAAAATCAATGCTAGTACCTCATCATCAAGAGTAACAGCCACGGAAGACAGTTGGGTCGCAGTAGATTTGAATTCACTTATATGCTTTGTTGCCGACATGCCCTCCACCATCCTTACGTTCAACAGCTTCCTCATTAGATGAGCTTTATTCGCCGCCGATGGTGCCTCGTACATGCTCGCCAACATCTGTAACATCTCCATGGTAGTCTTCGCCTCCAAAACATTCTTCGCCACATCCTTGGTCAACGTTTGCCTAACAAGCCCTAACGCTTTCCGATCCAAGATTTTGAATTTTGCTTCCTCTATGTCCGCCGGCTTTTCTTTTAATGGTAGATACAAATCCTTGTTCCACAAAACATCCTCGATCTGTGTCTTCCAAAAATTGAAATCCGTCCCATCAAACTTTTCGATCAACACCTTATTACCATCCTCCAAAGCTCCCAAGAAATCCATAGCAAAAGACACCCCAAGCAATGATTCGACAAAACCAAGAGCTCTGATACCAGTTGTTGTGAAAATCACGCCCACGCAGCGGAAAACGGACCGAGCTAGGAGGAATAATAAGATGTAACACACACGAAAAATAAATCACACACAAAGGAACACACAAGAATTGTTAACCCGGTTCGTTGCAACAACAACTACGTCCGGGGGCGCTACCAAGCCAAAAATATTCACTATAATATTTTCCGATGTTACAATTTGTCTCTAGGCTATCACATGTATTTATAGGGAACAATAAATCAAATCCTAGTAATAAAAGGATTCCTACTCAAGAAAGTAATCTTCTTTCTTCACAAGTCCTTCCAAATATTACTACCAAAAGGAATCACCAATGCAAGAGGAGATCTAATCAAAATAGGAAACAAATCTGCTGCAGAAGAATCCTCCTTGATCTCACCAACTCCTCCGACCGCGGTTCAAATTTCTTTATCCATGGTTTTGACTCCACATCCCAACAGACCGCCCAAGTCATTCGGCCCTTTTTGGGCGACCGCCCAAGTCTATTTTTTTATTTTATTTTATTTTTGGAAATTAGCCGGTTTAGAACCGGGACCGGAACCGTACGGCCGGTTCGGAACCGGGACCGGAACCGTGACAAATCGGGCCGGTTTCGGTTCAATGTTTGGTGGAACCGTGAACCGCCGGTTCGGAACCGGCGGTTTGAACCGGATGGGCACCTCTATCCGGAGGGGGTATAATGTGATTGAACAGAAGATAAAGACACTGTCAATAAATTTAGACTCCAGATGACGAAAAGGAAGAATGCAGAAGACAAATTATTCAAAAAAAAAATAAATCCTCTATATAGTAAATATTTTAAGATGAAATCGCATCCAATTCTACATTTGTAAGCTAATTGGCTCACAATTTAAAGGGTAAATGACAAAAAATGCATGTCCCACTATTTAACTCAGTTAAGGGGAGAACCCTTAGGTCAAATTGGCATATTTGCAGCTCTACAAGAGCTGCTTTCTTGATTATCATTAACTTACAACAAAAAGTTACATTTGATTCCAAAATACTGAAAATGGTTATCTTGAACACCCCCATTGACTTGAATCAAAATTTGATCATACAACTCCACACGTTTTCAAAGTTGCTCGACATGGTTAGTAATTTCTTCGGGGCACGATTGAGCTTGCAGGAGTTCCAAGCGGGTAAACGGATGAGCAAACTGCAATATGTAATCTTCATCTGATTCATACAAAAAGAAACATGTTAATGGTCTACTATCTCTAAACTGCTCCCTCCGTCCCATAGTACGTTTCATGTTTTTCTTTTTAGTCCGTCGTATAATAAGTGTCGTGTTTCTAATTAAGGGAATAGTCTTGGTGCAATTTTACCATGGTACAAGCAATATACAAACAAGTAAACACATTCTTAGAAAAGATTGACTAGTCAACTGCGACACTATGATGGGACGGAAGGAGCATTATTACGCATCACTCTTCTAGTAGAAGTGAAGCTATCAAAACCAAGGAAACATGTTTGATGGGTAAATGGTAATATCTTACTCTCTTTGACTGTGCCGTAAAGCCAGCATAGCACTTCATCAGCAAAAGCTAAACATACTCCACCCTGCAAAATATTGTATTACACTCGAGAGAAATGATTTTCAATAAAGAGAGGCAGTGGCAAAGCCATAAATTTTTGCTAATCAATATTGCTCGGGGAATACAAATTACACTCGTCTTTCAGAAATTTTACATAAAGAGGGTCAAAATGATATCATAGAACAAATTTTAGCAAAAATCAAGGGAGTCAAACTGACAAAAATATTATTTTTGATGTAATTTTTTAAATGAAGGGACTAAAATGACAACTCTCAAAAGTAAAGGGGTCAAGTGACCCCCTTACTATAGGGTGGCTTTGCCATTGAAGAGGGTATAACCAGAAAGTCAAGAACCCTCATTAAATCCATATAACAAATTATGTAGTAAAGGGAAGTGCAGGGTGTCAGATAATATGGGTTACCTGCCAATAGTTCTTCATTTTTACTCTATGAGTTATATCTTTGGTACGTAGTCTCTCTGTCCTGACAAGTCTGCCAGCATCATCCCTGCACACATCCCACAAGAAATATATATATATATATATATATATATATATATATATATATATATATATATATATATATATATATATATATATATATATATATATATATTTGGCTCACAAAAACAACCAACCCGTGTCGTGTCAAAGATGAAGTCTACAAGATATATAAATGCTGTAAAATGTCTCATAATTAATCACCGATAGGCTTTTCCCAAGTAAAATAAGCTTCTACATTAAGCCTATGTCGGCCCGACCCTTACCTAGACCCCACACATATTAGGAGATCTTCTAGTGCCAAGTTGCCCTTTTTATAAATTCTACTAAACGATAGTGGTGTGAACTTCCAAGAGTGAGACGGCTCAAACATGGAGATTGAGGGATTTCATAGGAATGTATTTATACGGTGAGACATAAATAGACCGTTTTCATGCTCATGAAAGAGTAAGGAAAGAGATCATATATTTTAAGGGCGAGCCGAGAGTTACTATATTGCATTGTGGTCGCATTTTTTATTCATTTCCCTAAACTCTTTTCATGCTAAATCATTCTCTAAACTTTTTATACTTGATAATGTTAAGAGAAAATCTTTTGTCCGTCACTAGAATTTCTCTACACCGACAAAAATGGTAATTGTAGATCTAAGAAACATCTTTGACTGCACAAAATAGAGTGGGAGAGGGGAAATTTAAGAAATCATATATGGGGGGGGAGACTAGAGTAGCATAACATACTAATGGATAACCTAATCTTCCTTTTACAAATATAACCATATCGAAGGCGACCTAATATTTTTTTTTTCTATTTATTCATAACATCGGTGAAACGACAACTCTAGGTTGAACTCTGCTCAATGGAGGACTAAATATTATTTATGGAAAATAGATGAGGAGAAGAGCGCAAAAAATATAACTCACCTATATCCAATGACAACATAGGGAACACCTGCAAGGTATGACTGGATCTGCAATGAAAGAATCACGGTTGTAATATTTCGGAAAAAGAAAATCCAATGACAATAATTGTTTACTAGCTTTGCCTCCAACATGTATCATAATTTGAAAGTCCAAGTTTTTAGGAAAACAACCATTTAGGGTAGCTTACTAAATCAAAATTTACAAATAGACTAGTGTACTATTCCGTTATCTTTTTTGTCGGCCTCCATATATTTCCTTTGATTGAAAAATAAAATGAAAGTACACTGCTATGTTGGTCAAATTTAAAGTATGCTAGTCTATTTTTAATCTTGGAATAGTACGCTACCTTAAATGGTCGTTACCTAAGTTATAATACTCTTACTTCCACGTAGTTTTTTCTTCTAAATGCACCAACTTAACATCTTTTCTTGTATGAGCATAAGATCAAGATTACTCATTTGAAAAAAGGGAAAAGATAAAGCTCAATGATGGAAATTTATTGCTTGTATTCAGAGACTGCACTCATTTCTGATGATAAACTAAAAAAAATGGAAAGCGAGATTCATTTTACGAGACAGAAGGAGCAATAAATAATACCTAAACCACGAAATAATCCTTGACGAGTATAGAAGCAATAGTTCTAAACTAGCCTGGACATTTAGGTAGAGCTTTAATCATAGCAATATTCACTGAAACATGTGAGGTTCTTAATATTTTCATTCCTTAGGTAACGGTCCGCCCTTTTGTAACAGACAAAAGAGTCGGACAGAATTAAGCACAAGGCAGGTGCTTTTAAAAATTAAAATATAAAAGGGGGGATTCGAACCAGAGCCATGGACTTGTTAAGGACGCCTAGTGGACACTATGCCAGTACACTTCTGGATGCTTACTTATATTTTATTTAACTGAATAATCACCTTCTAGATCAAAATGGTATATGTATAGAATCGTCTAAAAGACCCCTTCAAGTATATCAATTACTAAGGAAGCCGATTCATAGATATGCCATTACACCTATTGATGCTTACGTCTCACTTCTCTTTTATTTACTAATTAATCATTGTGTAGGTATAAATGCTACATGTATAACCTTAGAAACTCCATCAAAATTTAAGTTACTCATCATCATAATTTATACTCCATATGATATACTCCCTCCGTCCCAGCTCACTTGACACTTATTTCCATTTTGGGCCGTCCCAGCTCACTTGACACCTCCCAAAAATAGCCTAGTTTTTATATTTTTATATTAGATGGACCCCACCACTCATTCTCTCTCTTCATTTTCCACCACTCAATTTATTCAACCAACACTACTATTTACCCCACTCATTCTCTCTCTTCATTTTCTACCACACATTTTTTTTATTTTATTCTTTTTTCTTAGTTGAGGGCGAGCCTTGGCGCAACGGTTAAGTTGCTCCTTTGGTGACCATAAGGTCACGGGTTCGAACCTTGGCGAACAGCCTCTTGGCAATTGTCAGGGGAAGGCTCTAGCAAATGGTTCCCTCTCCCAACCCCCGCTTGGCGGGGAGCGCTTGGCGCACCGGGGTTTGCCCTTTTATTCTTTTTTCTTAGTTCTTGTGCCCACCTCTTGGGTGTCAAGTGAGGTGGGACGGAGGGAGTATGTCACTATATGCAAATATGTGACTTGATACCATCTTAATATATCTGTAATTCTGTGGTACTTTATTTGCTTACTAAAACCAGCAAGAACATATTGATGTAGTGTAAGTTTTGGTTTAGCCAACTAGAAACTAAGTTTAGATTCTCTAACAAATCAACAATAATTAATAAAAAAGCAATAATAATAAAATTTAACATTTATGCATTTAACTGTTTGCATTTAACTGTTGCTATTGCATAATCTCCATCCATTTACTACAATACTGTAACCTCAGCTACAATAACCCCAGCCACCATATTTAAAACTCTTTAAATATCTCGAAAAGCTTCTCAATATGACGTAGCAAGGAAGATGCCAAGACAATAAGGATCACACATGCAAATGGGAAATAAGCAGATGCGGAGTATACAAGGACAATGTCAAAAGAAATTGTACCCAAAACTTGAGCAATTTTTCCCTCTCATATCTTTCCACGGTACGATGATCCAACTACATAAAAATGAATATAATTAAGAAAAGGTCAATATGACAGACAAGAAACAGGGAGAAGGAACAAACAGGAAGAAGCAACCCCACCTCACGGCTTGTCTTTAGTTCAACATAAAACCTCCTTCCATCATCAGTTGAATCACAGCAGTCCATTTCAGCACCCATCAAAATACGATGAGCACCTAATTTGGTTTTAACCACAGAACAATATTCAACATTGGCATCAACGTGATGTACCCCTTCTCCATCAGCTCTATTTGGATCCTCAGTAGCAAGGCTCTCGAAAGAATATCCCCAATAACATCTAATTCAACAAAACAAATATGGATACACTCATTCAGGAAAATATCCTCACTAATACTCCCTCCATCCCAAAATGAATGTCCAATTTTAGGGTTGAGGTAAATTTAAGAAAGTTGAGATTTAAGCATTTTTAGTAGCATAAGTACATAAAAACCTTTAATGATCTTATCCTGCTGCATCATTAGTGTTATGTGAATAGGATTTGCTGTTCGATTATGGAGTATATTTTATTTTTATAAATATTTCCGCTACTGACAGATGCTTGGCCATTTAAGAAAGCATTTACTTATGTTCTACAAGCTAGTTTTGGTCTTCCCCTTTATTTCGGTGCAGTTAGTGTTAACATTAACACTCTTGGTCGCATCGCCTCTACTTTAATAACATCGTATGTTTTCAAAGCTAATTTATGTCCTTATGACAAGTTATGAAGACAAATGTTTTTCAAGCAGAACAACTTTTATAAATTGGTGCAATTTAGTACCTACGACGATCCAGCTCACTTTGCGGTCTCTCAGGTAGTTTATGTACATCAAGATAGACAACTCCCTTCCTCTTATGTACCCCCATTTCCCACGGATCATGCCTCATATAAGCAGTAGCCAATATCTGCAGATAAGATGAACAGTTCAAGTATTATAATTAGTCTCATAACCTGAAGGCAACAACAAGAATATATTCGCATTTCCAAGAAATAGTCCCACTTTCCTTTAAAGTTGTCCCAAAGTAGTAGTCTCCTTTATAAAGAAGGATATAATCTTAGTGGAGCTTGAAGAAGAAAAAACTTAAAAAGTAGCGTCGAATGGGACGATGATTTTTGAATGGAGGGAATACGTTTTCGATTTGGTCATTCAGTCCACACAATAGTAGATACAACATACATGTAATGTCACATGAAAGAAGAATAACAGAAACATAAGATTATAGCCAGGTGAAACCCATGTGCTCAATGCGCAAAAGCTTGTCTGAAGGGGGTAAGAGTGTTTCAAGATCTGCAAATGACATAAAAACCTCAAAGGAACACATACTAAAACCAACCATATAAAAAATTAATTACCTTATTCAGATTGTTCCGGTATGTCTGCAAGAGATAGAACAAAGAAGTGAGATTTCGCCTTGAATATAACTTGGCGCATAAGAAACATAGCACACAAGAATCACACTACTCTCACCACAAAGTGCATATTTTGAAGCGGGATATTTTTGCTTCTTATGCAAGCCAGAAGGTCACCAAACCCCTGAGAACCCAAATCTGGTGCAGGAAAGGAGAGAGAGAAAAAAAATATTAAAAGGTAGACTGCATATTATATATATATATATATATATGTGTGTGTGTGTGTGTGTGTGTGCGCGTAGAAAGAAAGGCAGAGAGATGTGTGTGCGTCTCGCTCAGCAAACCTTTCTTCTCAGTGAAAGTATCAAATCCTTCATTCAAATCAGCTCCAATATCTTCAGTAATAAGTCGCTTAAAGAGCCTCTAACAATTAGCAAAAGGGACAAGCAACACAAGAATATCAGAGATGATTTAATAATCCTGATATATAAAAAAGAAAACCATGAAGGGTAAATTATTAAGGTTCCTGATGACTCACCAAGCTGCGATCATCAAAGAAGACTTCTCCACCTTCTACACGGCTATAGCAAGCAAGTTCAGATGGCTACTTTGCATAACAGACCAATTGTGACGCATTAGAAAACAGGCCAGTAATATATCTAATTTTAATACTGACAACAATCACCTGCAAATTCTTAAGCTACTACAGCGGTTTACAAGTATAGCCTCCTAATTTATTGGCCATATAGCTCAAATATTTTTCTAAAAGACACATATCTACATTCAAAGAACAGAACATCTAAAACAGTTATGATTCCTATGAAGGAAGTGACACGCATAGAGACTAGCTTCTTGTTTTAACTATTAATGAACCAATCAAATTGAAGTTCAAGATAGATAGAAGTAGGCTGTTATGAACGGGAACTTGTTAACCAAAAAAAGAGACACTCCAATTTAGTCAACTGACAGAGAGGCAATGCCAAGAAAACGAACCAGCCAAACAGTCATCCGTTTAACATACCACTCAAATCAAAGAGACAAATTTCTGATGATTCATGTTCTAAATTGTTCGCCTTGAATGCCCTAATTCCCTTATTGAGATGTCCCAAAATAAATTCCATATCTATGTATAACATTATGCTATCATATTTTTCCAATTATACTTGCACAATAAATTTGGAGATGTGGTGTATAGCTAGAGCTTTTCATTCCCCTCGAAAAGCTAAAAGGTATTGAACTTCTAGACAACAACCCAAGTCTACAACGTTCAAATGCCAACAGAATTTGAAGGGATCATTTATATCTAAATGACAATTTTGGAACCAATATAATATCATGATCTACGTTTCACAACAAATTAGGATGTCTATTTTAAAAGGAGGGAGTATAAAGAACTGATATTAAAACAAAGACTTCAGGATTTCACAGAAACATAGATGAAAAAATCATCTTAGCACCTAGAAGAGAACCAAAATCAAGAAAATAAATTATACCTCCTGAAATGCTATCTGCTTCCTTGATAATGTCTCTTCACTCTTTGAAAATTTCAATTCAGAGACAAAGCGTTCATCGTTGCGGTTATTATTGAAAGACTTGGGTCCATAACCATAATTCTGCCGCTGGGGAAGTCCGGGGCCTGCAGGCCGAGGAAGGATTCCAGCTCCTCTGTTGTTTTGCCAATTACCACGCCCAAAACCCCCTCTAGTTTGGTTGTTTGTATTACGTACAGGGGGCAAAACTGTTTACCACAATGGAGAAATAAGAGAGGTAAGAAAGCATGAGGAGATGAGCCGTACAGTGGCTTTTGATTTGGATAGTATTATTGTACAACCCTAAAAGCAAAGCATTTCAGTTATCTTTGCTAGATAAAAATCTTTCAAATACATGAATTTTCTATCAAATTTCACAACCTCAATAAATTTCAGTATATTTTTACGTGTAACAGTTTGGTCAAATGCAAAACTTCCAAATCAAAAATACTGCGAGAAATTCTAATTATTCCCTCCGTCCCATATTAAACGTCCTTTTTTGGGATGTCCATAAACAAAATTCCTCTTTTATAGTTAGCACTCTTTCTGTCCCACTTTTCCAGTTAGATCCTTAATTAACCAAACACTTTTTGGTGAAAGTTCTAGTACTCTCGCTCTCTCTCACACACACACTTCCTTTAACTCCCTTTACTCTCGGTTTGAGAAATGAACAATTATTGATATAATCATAGAATGGATAGACTTTTAGAAAGTGAAAGTAACTACTCTCTTTTTTTCGCAATCACCGTGTCCAAACAAAAGAGGAAGTTAAGTTTGCGACAGAAGGATAAAAAAATTGGTCACTGACATATTTGTTTGGATTTGGTTGAGCAAATCTCATTTTTGTTATCGCAGATTGATTCTAAGTTACTTTTGTACTATTCATGTTTTCTTAATACCTGAATGTATCTCTCTCTCATCATCAATTTGGTCCTAAACTTTTAGGATGTGACGTCGATTAAATTTATTAAAGCAATCCTCTTGAATGTAAACTTCTTCTATATGTACCAAAACTAAAACACCGTCTATAGGACCGATATTTGGTAGTAAATGCATATCTAAAGTAGTTAATTATCCAGCCACCCCCACCTTATGACATGCTATATATTGTTAAACATAAACCCTTAATCGACTAGCATAGCGTGGTCCATTTGGTACGTAAGGAATGGAAGGGATATATTTTATATCAGGAATATGTTTTCTTCCTAAGATAGAGCTAATTCTCACAATCATTCTCATAGCTGCCACATAAGTTTCTCTCTTGTTTATTACTCTTTTGTAATACTCTCTTCGTCCCAAAATGATCTTCCTACTTTTTTTGTTTTTAACACAAAGGTACTTTGAGCAATAATTTTAAGTTAATTTAATTATTCTAGCGAATATCCAGAAATTGTTATTGATAGTACTTAAAATGGTGTATCAATAACAAGTTTTAAATATTCATTACAATAACTAAATCAATCTAAATTTATCGCTTAAAGTACATTCGTGTTAACAAAAAAAGTAGGAATATCATTTTGGGACAGAGGGAGTAAGAAAGTTCAGCAACTACGGGAGACATAACTAGGGTAGGATAAACATTTGACTGCTCACTTTAACATTACAGGAAAAGAATCTTGTATCTACAAGATAATTGACTTGAAAGAAGCTAGTTTCTCCTCCATTCTTTCAGCTCACAATCAGACGCATTACGTTGATTTTCTTATAAGAACTCCACAGCAAAACATCAATACTATGAATCTTCCAGTCTCAAATCTTCCTCCAAGGATCCCAAAGTGAATGCCTGTGATCTTTATAATAGGGAATCGCCAGACTGTAACTTTAACAACATCAATTCGAGAAAAAAAAAAACTAACTCTTGAGTCTCTTATCCCACTAATCAACATGCATCATTCTCAAATTCTTTCATTCTATGCCACAAATGGTAAGTGCACAATTACTTTTTCAGTACCTTGAAAGTCCAGACTGCAGTGCCCACCAAGCCTTATCGAATTGCATGAGACCGTCAAACCCTAATGTCCTTCTTCAATGCAAAATACCACCACCAATATTTGAAATATTACATTTACATTATTTCTGAAATGGTCCCTTTCTAGAATTCTAATTCAATTCTTCTCGAACTTAACTATAACGAAGCCAGGTAATAGAACCTTACAACGGTACGTAGTGAGATCAGATGATGTTCACTTGATCAATAGTCCAATATTATGAATAGAAGATACACTGGCTGTCTCGTTCTAGGTGTAACCCCTCCCCCAATATATATATATATATATATATATAAGAATCCGGCTTCATAACCCATCTTTAAGAAAAAAGGAAAAGCACAATAATAACACACACGAAAGAGGTAAAAGATAAAACCCTAAAGGGTATGATTAGATTCAATTAGATACCAAATCAAATGCTGAAACACTCAAATTAACTACTCGTTAGTAACTTCAATGTTTCACATTAATGAGTGCAATGCCAGCCTTCATCCATGGAACATAAGAAATTCAACCAAATTTTCAGAAGGGCATACATCAAAATCAATCCCAGCACAACTCTAATACACATAAAACATAATTAAAACTCACTGCTCAACGAAAAATAAAGTTGCAACCCAGCATTAGCAAAGCTATTGATAAAAACCCTACCCCTCACTCCAAATTCAACCCAAAACCAAAATCAAAAATCCATAAGCCAATCAAAATCATATCTTTAAACATAAAAACAAACACCCATTCTTCAAAATTAACATAACCTGAATAAACACAGATAGAGAGGGAGAGGGTACCAGGAACAGGAAAAGGGCTTTTGACAGCAGTCTTGCAATACTCTTCATTATCAGACCCAAACAGATCCTTATCATCATCATCATCACGATAGTGATTATTATTATTATTAATATTATTATTATTATTAGACCTAACTTCCCCATCATCATCCTCGACATCCTCCCCGGCGGCGGCGCTACCACTTCCGCTGCCACTCCCACTCCCACTTCCGCCGGCGCTACTACTCCGATTCGACGAGGATGATGAACTGGAAGATGAGGATGAGGAGGAAGAAGACGATTGGTGGCTCCCTTCTTGTTCTTCTTCCCCTTTGTTGTTGTTGTTTTCTGTTTCGAATTCTTCGTCGTCACCGAATAAATCGAGCTCTTGTTCTGACAAATCCATTGTGCGTTTTTGGGTGTGTTTTCTCTCTCTATACGTATATATATACTCCGTCCCACCAATTGCTTCACCATTTTCCTTGGGCACGGGAATTATGGTAATGGGAGGGAAAAAAAATGTTGTGAGTGTAATTTGAAAATAGGAGAGAGAATTAGTGGAGGGAATAATAAATTATAATGGTGTTGTGAGTATTAAAATAATGTAGGAGAGAGAATGAGTGGAGGAAATAATAATATTTTATGTCCAAAAAAGGAAAGGTGAAGCTTCTAACGGGACGCCCTTTTGGGTAATTGGTGAAGCTTTTATTGGGACGGAGGGAGTATACTCTGCAAAATCCCACTATAATATGAAAAAAAAAAAAAAAATGTTATTCACCCCGCAAGTTTACTTAATACAGTATACCCGTATAAATATTTTCAAAAACATATCATTAATTGAAATGACTATATTACCTTTCTTCATATTATTTACTCTTATTAAATTTTGTAAATCAATATCAAAACACTAATTCTAAAATTTCTAAGATTTTGCCCAGATTAAAGAAACTTAAAACCCAAAATATTGGGTCATTTTACCCAGATTCAAGACAATCACTTCTATTTTAAACTCACTAACCTAGATCTATATGTCATTCAAAAAGAAAACTCAGATATCATCTGGACAAAAAAACTTCGCCCCCTCGTCTTCTCTCCTCCCTTCCCCTCCGCCGCAATTCACCTACGATTTCTCCCAGCCGCCTTCCCCCACTGTCATATTTCTTATGGCGACACCATTCACACCCGACACAAGTTGGATCCATCTTCTTTCCTCTCCATCTCCCTCGCTGCCAACAACAGGGGTACCCTAACCTCGCCTGTCAACCTTTGTGTCGTTGCCTCCCAAACTGTCACACTCTCTTATTTTTTAATCTTCACACTCTGAGCTATGTGATTTTTATCTAGCTTACAAATAAATCTTGTGTGAGTTCTCAATAGATGTCTTGAAAAGGTAGAAGGGAATTACTGTAATTCTTTTGAAACCTAATTTAAATCTGACTCTTTTTGAAATTCTGAAATCCAACCAAGAAATCAGACCGATTGAGAAAACACTGGGTGACATTAGATTACTTTTCTGGTTCAGTACCCAGTGACTGGGTTTTGAAGGTCTTGAATCTGGGTAAAATGTTTTGGGTTTTAAGTTTCTTTAATTTGGGCCAAATCTCAGAAATTTTAGAATTGATGTTTTGATATTGGGTTATGAATTTTGTTTTGATTTTAACTGTTGGTGGGTGAAGATGATAATGTTGAGGATTATGGGTTTGTATGGTGGTAAATAATATGAAGAAGGGTAATATAGTCATTTCAATTAATGACATTTTTTTGAAAATAATAATGCGGGGGTATTAAGTAAATTTGCGGGGGCGAATAACAATTCTCAAAAAAAAAAAGAAAAACATTTTGGGCTGGGCGTTCCACAATAATCGGCAAAGTCCCAAAATGAAAATGGGACTCACTTGTCCCTACTCACAACCATTACTCACTTACTCCACTTTCTCTCTCCTACCCAACCATCTATACTCACAACACATCACCTTTATCACTTTTCTCCTTAATTTTTGTGTCATCCCATTTTTTTTTTTTTTCACTACTCACACACACACACACATGCACGCACAGAAGCGCCTAGGAACCCATGACCTCCAGGTTGAAAGCCATGAGCTCTAGCCAACATGCCAAATCCCCATGTGCTTGTGTCATCCCAATTTGTGCATATAATCATGAGACGGACGGAGGGAGTATATACTCCGTATGTTGTATGTATAGGTCAAATTATGTGGGTTTTTGATTTGATCTTTGGGTGTGCTCCCGAGTTTTATTTTGAAAGGAAAAGGGAGGAAATGAGAATAATTTCCTCCCTAGAGTGTGCTCCCGAGATTTTTTTAGGAAGGAAAGGAAAGGAAATGAGAGGAAATTGAGGCCTCATTTCCCTCCTATTCAATCCTCCCAAATGTGAAAGGAAATGGAAGGAAATAGAAGGAAATGAAATGATTCAAAGGAGCTTTTGTATTCTTCCTATTTTATCCTCCCAAATAAATATTCATCTTTTAGTTCATTATGATTATAACTATAATTTTACAGTTTTTCCTTTTCCTTCCCTCATAACTCGAAAGCACCTAAGGAAGATTTTAATTTCCTTCCATTTTCTTTCCTCCCCTTTCCTTCCCTTCCCTTTCCTTTCTTTTCTCTCCCTAAAAAACTCGAGAGCACACCCTTACGGACATTTTTTGTGTGTGTTTTGGGTGGATTTTGAAACAAAGGAAGGAGAGTGCCTTTGTCACGTGATTTGCACGTGTTAATGATCAATTCCCACAAAAGAATTGAATTTGGCGGTGATGGTTATTTTTCTATTTTAAATCTTAGAAAAATCAAGTAATTTGAAAAAAAAAATAACAATACATGCTGTCATTTTTGTAATTAACTTGATTTTTTTTAAAATACACGGTGATATTTTGTAAAAAATTGATTTTTTTTTAAATGACACGATTATATTTTCGTAAATAACCGAAACTTATAACACATATAACACTTTTTATAACTAAAACTGACATTTTTTATCACTACATATATCATTTTTTAACACTAATATTGTTGCACTATTTAAAAATAATACTTGCATTTAAAAAATATCAACTGACACAATTTTACACTAGACCTGATATTAAAAAATACTATTACTATTTTTGAAAAAGTGACAGTTAATTACAAAAATATCACTACATGTTTTAAATGAAATTTCAGTTAATTACGAAAATATCATCATCATACTTGTTTAAAACTAGTTTTTCCTATTTGTTTGTAAAAACTAGTTTTTCATAAAACTTACTTATTTTTTCAATTCGTTTCATTTTATAAATTATAAAAAAATTAAAATTGTTAAACTTTCTTTAAAAAAATGTATTTTACTTATTTTCTTTTATAAATAAATTATATTTTATTTATTTGTGCATTACATTACTTTGCCATTACCAGAGATGAATTCAACTTTTCACTCCTTGGGTTCGGACAATATCTTTGTAATTTTAAATTTGGTTTTGTCTCACTATCCATTTTATAAACTTTAATTATTATTTTTTTGAATTTTTTTATTAAAGTAAATAATATTTTACAAAGTCGAACTACTAAATTAATCACGATACACATATTTTGTTAAATCTTCAATATATTTTATTTATGAAAAACATTTACGACTATCCCTAAGTTAACACTCCCTCCGTCCCACCTCACTTGACACCCTTGAGGTGGGCACGGAAACTAAGAAAAAAAAATAAAATAAAAAAAAATGTGTGGTAGAAAATGAAGAGAGAGAATGAGTGTGGTAAATAGTAGTGTTGGTTGAATAAATTGAGTGGTGGAAAATGAAGAGAGAGAATGAGTGGTGGGGTAGAGTGAATATAAAATTATAAAAAGTAGGCTATTTTGGAAAGTGTCAAGTGAGCTGGGACGGCCCAAAATGAAAATAAGTGTCAAGTGAGGTGGGACGGAGGGAGTATTCATTAAAGTTAATATAATTTATTTATGGAAAAATTGTTCCTAGATGGAGTATATTTTTACCATATTCATTTTCCTAAATGAATACTCCCTCCGTCCCATACTAGTGTGGACTTATTTTCTTTTTGGTCTGTCTCACATTAGTGTGAACTGTCTAAAATGGCAAAGAATCTTTACTATTCCACCCACTTATTCTCTCCTACTTTACTTTTAGGAGGCGTTTGGTTCGGTGGAAAAAAAGTGAAGGAATGGAATTGTCAATGAAATTGAATTCCTTAAGGAATTGGAATGGAAAAAAACTGGTTAACCCCCTCCGTTTGGTTGGCACGGAATGGAATGGAATTGTCATTCAATTCCTTGGCAAATCATGTTTGGTTTGAAAATACAAATTATAGGAATGGAATGAAAGCATATAAAATGACCAATTTACCCTTTTAAAAAAATTTGGAGGGGGTGGGGGGTGGGGGTGGGGTAGGCGAAAAAAAAAAAAAAATAAAAATTTCGTGGGGGTGGGGGTAGGGTGGGGGTGGGGGGTAGGGTGGGGGTGGGGTAGGCGAGAAAAAAAAAAAATTTGTGGGGGTGGGGGGGTGGGGGGTGGGGGGTGGGGGGTGGGGGGGTAGGGTGGGGGGTGGGGGGGTGGGGTAGGCGAGAAAAAAAAAATTAAAAAAAAAATTTTTGTGGGGGTGGGGGGGTGGGGAGGGTAGGCAAAAAAAAAAAAAAAAAAAAATAAATTTATGGGGGTGGGGGGGGTGGGGGTGGGGGGGAGTAGGGGGTAGGGGGAGGGTAGGCAGAAAAAAAATTAAAAAAAAAAATTTGTGGGGGTGGGGGGGTGGGGGGTGGGGGGTGGGGGGTGGGGGGGTAGGGTGGGGGGAGGGTAGGCAGAAAAAAAAATTAAAAAAAAATTTTTCGTGGGGGGTGGGGGTGGGGGGGTGGTACGTAGGGGCTGGGTAGGGGGTAGGGGTGGGTAGGGTTTGGGGGTATTTTGGTCAAAAAAAAATTTTTTTTTTCCATTGCTCCAAGGAATTGGACTTTCCATCACTTTTGTGAAGGAAAGTTGAATTCCTTCATTTGAAGGAATTTAACTTTCCTTCGAAATTTTTTTTTTAAATTCTATGAACCAAACAGGGGAAAGGAATGGAAAAGAGGGAGTTTTTCATTCCTTTCCCCCACTTTCCTTCCAACCAAACGCCACCTTACACTCACAACATTCTCTCTTCTAACTATTCCTCCCACTCATTCTCTCTTCTATTTAATTTTTCATACTCCACCTATTTCTCTCTCCTATTTTTTCTTAATTTTTGTGCCCAAAAAAAATGGTCCACACTAGTGTGGGATGGAGGGAGTATTCATTTTCAAGAAATTTTTATTCTAAAATGAATGTCATTTTATTTTTGAAAAAAACTTTGTTTCCTAAATATATTTTTGGGATATTTACCAAAAACTAATTTTAAAAGATGAATATAAAAAAAATCACACAAGTTGGATATTACAAAAAAGTCTTTAAATATTACAAAAACTACTTTAAAAAAAATTGTGTTTATTTGTCAAACAACTGATAAATGCATTTAGCAGTCATAAACAAATTTATCAATGTAAATGCATTTATCAGTTGTTTAACTAAAAAATCAATCACAAAATACTATTTAAAAAATTGATAAATAAATTTTACATTGATAAATGCATTTAACAGTTGTTTTAACTGGAAAAAATATTAAAAAGTTAATATTTTTTTTAAAAAAAATAGTTTTTTGTAATATCTCATCTTACATTTTTTTTTTTTTTGTAAATCATCTTTTTAAGATAGTTTTTGATAAAAACTTCTATATTTTTTCACCATTTTTTTTTTGCAGATTTGGACATTCATTTAGAAATGGAGGAAGTATAATTTCGAATTTGGAAAAAACATTATGAGAAACATTTACTCCCTCATCCCTAAATAAATGTCCATATTTTATTTCAATATTCATTTAGTGACGGGGGTATAATTTAAGTTGCAACATACTCCCTCCGTCCCATTAATAACTTTACTTTTTGTCAAAATAGGTGTCTCGTTTAAAACTTCACATTTTCTAAAATGGCAAAGAATCTTTACTATTTCATCCATTCATTCTCTTCTATTTTACTATTACACTCACAATATTTTTTAAATTTACTATTTCCTCCACTCATTCTCTCTACTATTTTACTATTACACTTACAATATTTTCTCCACTCATTAATTTTCTTAATTTGCGTGCCGAAATCAAAATGATAAACTTATTATTGGGACGATGGGAGTATTTGATAAGAAAAAAAAACATGAAAAAAGATGACTCTCTTGAACAAAAACATTAGGGAGTGTCCACTTGTGTGCATGTGTGTACATGTAAATTCATCATGCAATGAAGAAAGTAGTCTCGCTGCAGATGATCCATCGTATCTATTTCCAGAATTTTCGTGTATATCCGTTGTAATTTTGGTTTTGTAAAAATGAGATTTCATTTTATGTAATGAAAATTAATTGCATGTAATCTACATTTGAAATATATTACTTTGATAAATTTATTTTTTCTCAAAATCAAATTGAAATAAATGAAAAATTAATGTTCAAACTACTCAATATAAAATAGATATATGAAAAGTTTAGGGGATATGAAATTCATATCCCACAATTTAAGAAGGAAATTAATGAAGGGATTTTTACCAATAAAACCTTTAGATAGGGGGGAATTTATCAATAAAAACAGTACATTTTAAATTCTACCTTAGGATCCTAAAGTGGAAATCAAAACTCCCGTAGAGTCCCTATCCCTATTTATAATAATCTAAATGGCGAAACAGCCCTCAGCCCTTTCTCTCTCTATGCGCAATTCCGCACCTTTCTCTCTCTAGACGCAATTACCTTGCCTCTGTGTCGTCTCCTTCATCACCAATCTCCGGCGTCTTCTTCCTCACCAATCTCCGGCCAAACCCGCCATTAACCCTCTCTCTGAACCCAACCTGAACCTCCATCACCGCTCCCTTCTTCTCCGATCCCAAAATCAAACGACGACCTAAGCTCTCCCGTCTTTGCTCGAGCTAGCCTTGTCGGAGAAGCTCGAGGACTTGAATCGCCTAGCTGGCGTCGTTTCGAGGTTGGGAAAGAGATGTACGCTTCAGGCATTGCAAGGGTTTGAGCATGTTTATGTGATGTTGTCGATGGGGTTATTGAATTGAAGGAATTGGGGTTTTGGTTAAGGATATGGAGGGCATGGTGAGGAGAATGGAGAGGTATGTGAATTCGACCGCGAGTTTGTATACCGAAATGGAGGTTTTGGGGGAATTGGAATTGGCCACCAAGAAATTCCAAAGAAAATCAACACGAAGAAAGTCGAAAAGCTTTCGAGCGTAAATTGGTGTGGTAGAAGCAAGATGTGAAGCATTTGAAGGATGTTTCATTATGGAATCAAACGTATGATAAAGTTGTGGAGCTCTTAGCAAGGACGGTATGTACAATTTATGCTCGAATTTGTTTAGTTTTCGGTGATTCAATATCTAGGAGACAAATGTTTAATCCTCTCGATTTGAATGCACAATTGAATTATAGTCGAAGTTTGGTTAAAAAAGCGGCCAAATTGATGGGGCTAGTGTAAAAAGTAGTGGGTATCGAATTCGAGAGAAGAAGGGGGAAGTTTTAGGCCTCGGAGAGGCGGAGACGAGGGGTTGTTTAAGGCGAGAAGATTTCAACTTTGCTTGTGGGTTGGGGCGGGGAGGTTGTTTATGGAGTGTATTAACATGAGTACTCCGAACCCAACCCGAACCTCCATCACCGCTCCCTTCTTCTCCGATCCCAAAATCAAACGACGACCTAAGCTCTCCCGTCACACCGATCCAATTTCTCCCTCAAATCAATCCCTCACTCGGCGTACTTCCTCCTCACCAAAACCAATCACCTGGAAACCCAACCTCCAACCTTAATTCTACTCACGGTTGGAATTGAAGCGCTCCTTCTGGCTCACCGGTATATTTTAACTCTCACTTTGTAATTTCCGTTGCGTGTTTTGCTGGATATATATGTTGTTTTCTGTTGATTTGATTTTGAGATGAATATATATGGTTCATACGAGAAATTATGGATCGAAAAGCGGTTGAAGTTTCGTGCTCTTCAACTATAAACACGGAAAATGGTCAAATTGACCAAAATGAAAGCTCTACATATGGAAAAGAGAGTATGAAAATGTAGATGTTGGCTCACTCTAGAAGTTTTTAATCGGGATTTTTGAAATTGTATGGCTACTTTTGATGGAGACATAGAATTGGTACTTATGCAGAGCTATTATTAAGTGTAGCAAATCTAGGAATTTAGCTTGTCAAACTGTGTAATGATTTTCACAGTTGTGAATTTCATTTCACAGTTATTTTTATGTCATTCCTTTAGGACAACTGTTTTCACGGTTGTTGGGTTTGATTTTAATAACTGTGTAATGATTTTCACAGTTATTGTGCATAACTGTGTAATGATTTGCACATTTCCAAGTTGAGAATTATGTTTGTGCACAACTGTGAGGTCAATTTCTCAGTTATAGTTATGAGTGTTATTTTTGTGTCATTTCTTTAGGACAACTGTAGAACAAGTTTCACGGTTGTTGGGTTTAATGTAAATAAGCTGTGTAATCATTTTTACTGTTGTTGGGTTGTGATGTGAATAAGTGTGAAATGTTTTTCACAATTTTAAAACCGTGAGGCCGGGCCACATTTATTTATGAACGTGAAATGGTTTGGTTTTTGACCTTTCTAAATTGAGAACTCGTGAGGTCAATTTCACGCTTATTTTGCTACTTCATATCTCGTGGTTTATCCGTTATTTATCGCTTGTTGATGATTGTTTGTGCACAACCGTGAGGTCAATTTCTCAATTATGATTGTGAGGCCGTTTCACATTTATTTATACAGCTTATTTTCATCAAAATTGTGAAATAGATTTCGCTTTATAAATGTGAAAACCATTATACAGTTGTATTCATGTGTGAACAAATGATAAATGATTTTCTCAGATTTTTACAAGTGAAAAAAAATTATTTTATTTATAAATTTTGAAATATATGGTGAGTAAACTTGTTTGATTCATCTTGGCGATGTGATTAAAACAGTGATTTCGGATTATTTTTTCGACTTTTAAATTTTGAGATATTGTATTTTAAAAATTTAAGAGAAAAAAAAAAAGGAAGAGAGAGAGAAAAGTAAATTAAAAAAAAAGGAAAAGAGAAAAAAAAAAGAAGAAAACGTAAGAAGAGTGAAAGAGAGAGAGAGAGAGAGAAAAGTGTGCGTGCGTGTGCGTGTGAGCTGGGCGTGAGTGGGCAAGGACAATTTGGTCCAGAAAATATATAGGAACTTTTTTGGGGGTTTTGATAATATTAGTCCTTGAAGGTAGTTTTCATTTGAAATGGGGGCTATTTGGTCAAAGCCTCATTAATGAATGTATTAAATTTGATCCATCCAACGAGAAGTCATCAACAAGTTGTTCCGTCCTTTGATCAACCTATTGGCCCATTAGTCTAGCTTTTAGATGGCACAGTGCTTCTAACAAAGTCTATAAAGTCGTTTTATTTTCACGAGCACAAGACTGATTTGATTTAATTTTTGCATTTCTGTTTATACTAATTTTATGCCTCATTAAATCATTTTGGTTCATTTATTATTTTTTCATTTCGTTAAATTCAAGAAAGACTTCAGGAAAAAATACCAAAAAACCCTGATTTTTTTTTTAAAATATTCCTTTTTAAATCCATATTTACCTAAATGACACAAGGGAAAATTTATGTACCAAAATGACCACATTTTGAGAAATCGACATTGGTAGTACCGTTTTTGGCTTAAAGTCGGCACTACCAATGCCGTTTTTGGTCTGTCAAAAGTCAACCATCGGAGAATTAATTGAGAGGTTTAAATGGGAGAATTAATTGCATTAATTAGGGAGTTTTAATTAATTTTAAGTAAAGTCGACATTGGTAATACCGACTTCAATTAGGGTTACAGTGAAGTCGGCATTACCAATGCCGTTTTCTGGAAAAGTGGGGTGAAGTCGGTATTGGTAGTGCGGAGCTTACGCTCTGAGGAATCCCGTGCGTGCGGAACCCCCCCTCCCCTTCCCTTCATCCCTTCATTCCCATCTTCTCTTCTCTCATCTTCTCTCTATCTCTCAGCCATTGACACCAACCAAGATCTCATCAAGCCAACCAAGAATAACATTCAAAATCCTAAAAACGTTATTCATACTCACGTTTTTAAAATATAAGGTTAGTATTTGTTGATTTTTTTTTTTCTTTAATTTGTGTTTTAATTATATTTATTTATATAATTTGTGTTAATTTTTGTTTAATTTCCTTAATACATACATGTTAGTTAGGTTATTTATCCATTTCTCAATCTCTCATCCATCTCTCTCAACCCAAGATCAAAATATATCAAAATGGATCCAAATCAACCCCGTTGGTATCTTGGACGAGAACCTCTTCCTATGTGACCGGGATGTGGTCACTGAATTTATTTATTTATGTTTATGTAATATTTTCCTATGTGACCGGGATGTGGTCACTGAATTTATTTATTTATGTTTATGTAATATTTTCCTATGTGACCGGGATGTGGTCACTGAATTTATTTATTTATGTTTATGTAATATTTTCCTATGTGACCGGGATGTGGTCACTGAATTTATTTATTTATGTTTATGTAATATTTTCCTATGTGACCGGGATGTGGTCACTGAATTTATTTATTTATGTTTATGTAATATTTTCCTATGTGACCGGGATGTGGTCACTGAATTTAGTAATTTTTATCGAGTAAAAGCGAATATTATGTCATCATTTTTTCAAACACTTAATAAAATAACATTCACAAATAGTTAAATATATTACAAGTTCAAATTCAAATAACATCTACGAATACTTAAATATATTACAAGTTCAAAGTTCAAATAAAACAAACATTCACAAATAGTTAAACAAAACATATTACAATTACTAGAAAATAACATTTAATCCTCCACCCTAAGAGTTGGACATCTTCTTTTAGTGTGACCTTCTCCCTTACATATCCCGCAACGAAACTTCCTTTTCTCCACCTGCCAATCCATCCTATTTCTAATCCGCCTTGATTTAGGTCTTCCTTGCTTCTTATCACGCCGGTGCATTGGGTTAGGATAAAAACTTGGGACAAGATGATCTACATTCCAGTAAGCCTCGTCATGGATCGGATTAAAAGTGCCCCTCCATGTATTGTGGTACGCCTCAAGATTGTAAAAGGGATCAACAAAATTCAAACCATCAATATGTTGGGCTTTGAAGGTGCAAGAGCATGCGAACAAGGGTAATGATATTTGCACCCATTTACCACAAGTGCATGCTCGAGGACCCAATTCCACCACTTGAATCCTTCCACCCCTTTCACCGCGTCGCCCAGTTGTAACTTGATAAACACCTACTGGAGTATTGTTAAACCTCCTAACACTATGATAGCCGGCCTTCTTCAAGTTGAAGTCATATTTTTGTTGGACCCTTTGACTGAATAGCAGTCTAGCATTTATATTGGGGTTACCAGGATACCCCCCTAAAGCCCTTATTGATATCGAGAGTCTATTTTGAAAGTATTCCACACACCTATAGAAGGCCATCTCAACAATACCCGAAATAGGCATCCCTCGTGCTCCTTTCATCACACCATTAAAAACCTCAGACAAATTGGTAGTCTTAATGCCGTACCTATATCCACCATCATGCGCCATTGACCACTTTTTAGCATCCAACAACTCAAACCATTTAACTGCCTCGCGATTGATTATACGAATCTGAGCCAAGTAATTTTTCATCTTTCGGTCCTGGGTGGCGCTAACAGCACGCCAAAAAAGATCTTTTAAGCCAACCCCCTTATGAGTGTAAAGGAAATTAGCTCGTAAATGCAACATGCACCACCTGTGCACAACAGCCGTGGCCAACCATTTTCTCCAATAGTGGCAAGGATCCCCTTGTGGCGATCAGATATCAAACAAACTTCACGAGCCCTAATAACATGTCTGCAAAGAAGATGTAAGAACCAAGACCAAGCTTTTCATGGTCTTCTTTTTCAACAAGAGCAAAAGCAAGTGGAAGTAAACTATCATTCGCATCGACACCCATAGCAATAAGTATTACCCCTTTATATCTTCCATGCAAGAATGTGCCATCAACAGAAATGACAGGACGGCAATGAGAGAATGCTTCCAAACAAGGGCCAAATGCCCAGAACACACGGTCAAACGAACCTGGAGGACCAGCTTCAGGACGATTAGAAAACTCCACAATGGTTGAAGGGTTCCACTTTTGAATAGCTGCTAACAAACGTGGCAACTTTCTATAAGATTCTTCCCAGTCCCCATATGCTTGAGCGATGGCTTTTTGTTTACCACACCATGCCTTCCGATATGAAACATCCTTACCGTGATCTGATTTTATATTTATCATTATAAGCTTAATCTTGTACTCTGGATCAGCCTTGACAAGATCGAAAACTTCTCGTCCTATAAACTTAGCATCTAAATTAGGATGATCGCCGCTAACATCTGAAGCCAAGAAAGAATGTGGACCCTTGTACTTAGTTACTTCCCAGTACCCACTCTTCTTCAGACTCACATTGACATAGAAATTGCAGGGGAACTGTTTCACCAAACACTCAATAGTCCACTTTTGGTGTGTGCTCTTTCTCACCTTGAACCTCAAATTCTTCTTAATATGGTACTTCTTTATCTGGTACTGCACATCAATCTTGTCTGAGAAGCGAATACCTTTAGCGATTGCATCCTTCTCCGCATTCCATTCGGCAAACTTGTATTCAGTATTATCATAATTCTCTGATCCTTCACCAATATCACGGTAAAATTGATAGTCTCCTCTCCCATACATTTGATTTTGCGGTTCACCTTGAAAAGTAATCATCTGTGCTCCTACATCACCACCTTCCCCATCATCACCCTCATTCTCGTTATCAGTTGCACTCGAACAATCTTCATATCCAGAATCAGCATCAGAACTTACTGCAAGAATATGACTTTCATAATCTGAATCATCATCATTTTCACGTTCCTCTACCTCTTCCGCTTCCCCTTCCACTTCCACTTCTGCTTCCACTTCCGGTTCCACTTCCCTTTCCTCTTCCCAATGTGTTTCATAACCAAAAGCATCTCTCTCAAGGTAGTTATCATTTTGTATCGGCTCCTCACGTGTTTCAACCTCATCAGAACGCACATTATTATCAAGTCTAAAATCCATGATAATATACAACTGCAAGCTACCAATCCCACCTAATTGAGCGTAAACATCAAACATGACTTTCACACACATATCATCTTCGACTTCAAGCGGAATGTAATTTGCAAACCCATTGCCCATAATATGAGGATATCTACAAATAACTTTCAACTTAATATCCCTTGGATCTATATCAATTTTCTTATATAACTTCCTAATCAATTTTTTGTAACTCCAACGAGTTTTTGCCCTAAGGGGAAATTTCGGCCCCTGTTCAAGATTACTATCTCCAAACGGGTCTTCATCATCTCCTCCCCAGTAGCACATGAAAATAAGTGAAAGTCCACTCATATTTTTCCCTAAACAAATTAATTCAACAATCAAAATATATAAAAAAGCAACAAATCACATTATACAAATCAAAATATATCAATTCATTCGACAGTCAAAATATATAAAAAAGAATAAAATGTACCTTGAATAATGCTTAATTCACAAAATATTGAAGAATGTTGAGCTCTGAAATTGAAATGGACGGAGAAATGGTTATGAAAGAATGAGAAGAGAAATGGTTATGAAAGAATGAAAAAGAAGAGGCTGTGAGGGGATTTATGATGGGCTGAAATCGGCATTGCCAATGCCGACTTCACTATAACCCTAGTTGAAGTCGGTATTGGCAATACCGACTTCTCTTAATCCAAAATACACCATTAGCCAATCAATTAATCCTAAGCCTAAGCCTTGATTGATCCTCGCTGACTTTTGACTGACCAAAATCGGCATTGGTAGTGCCGACTTTAAGCCAAAAACGGTACTACCAATGCCGATTTCTCAAAATGTGGTCATTTTGGTACATAAATTTTCCCTTGTGTCATTTAGGTAAATATGGATTTAAAAACGAATATTTTAAAAAAAAATCAAAAAACCCCTTTGAAAAACATTCATATCCAAAAATTTCTAAGAATAATTATTCAGTCTAAAAAGTCACAAAATTCAATTTTCAAAATCAAAAAGTTCAAAAATTAACTATTTACCGAATGTCGGTAGGTTTGTAACTTTTATAAAGATGAAAATTTGTTTTCTAAAAATATTGATGTGTCACCTGCACTTCTTACTCTTAGCAGGCAAGGCTTTATTATATTCAGAAATAATTAAAAAATATATTATTATAAAAAAGTAATAATACTAAAATAAATTCTTTCTCCTATGTCCAATAATAATTAGAAAATCAATTACATTCTTATGAAATTTAATTGTTATAACTTATAATTATAAAAATTAAAAAAATATAATTGTAGAAATCATGAATTATTTTCAATATATCATCACTATCAACATTATTTTAAATTATTATTTTATTTATTTTACTATTATATTAATAATAATAGTAATATAATTATTTGTAAATTATTATTACTATTATTGTTTAATATGGATAAATTTTATCTTTGTAAAACTCATAATTGAAAAGAAAATCAAGTTTTCATCATTTTAAATTCTTAAACTAATGAAATTGATTAAATTATTAAATTTTGGACTTTTTTATACTGAAAATCTAGTTTCAGAGCTTTTTTGATAGAATAATTATTTGTATGATTTTTTGGATATGAAATTTTTTAAAAGTGACTTTTCGATATTTCCCCAAGACTTTAATTATTGTTATAAAAAATTTCCCTAACAGTATCACCACCCCAATTAATTCAATTTCAACCACCTGATGAGAAGCCGCAAGCTGGTTTATCAGATTAGTTGCCACGTGTGAGTAGGGCTGTTACACGAAACGAGCCGGCTCGAGCTCGGCTCGGGCTTGGCTTGAAAAAAGCTTGAGTTCGAGTGAGATCGAGTTGAACTCGAGCTCGAGCTCGAACCAATTTTTAAGCTAGTCATTTTTTCGAGCTCGGCTCGTATGTTCGACGAGCTCTGTTCGAGATCGACTCGTTTGAGCTTGGCTCGTTAAAAACTCGAAAGAATTTTAGTATATATATATATATATATATATATATATATATATATATATATATATATATATATATATATAAGCTCGTTTAGGCTCGAGTTCGATTACAACTCGAATTAGGGCTCGATAAATCTCATTTGATTTCAGTTTTTTTTCAAAAAATAAGTCGAATGTCGAGCTCGGCTCGATAATACTCGAGTTCGAGCAGCTCGCGAAAAGCTCGCGAGCCAGCTCGCGAAAAGCTCGAAACTTGATTCGAGCCGAGCTCGAACAGGCATTCTGGGCTCGAGCTCGAGCTCGAGAAAAGCTCGAGCTCGTTTAAAAGTTAACGAGCTCGAGCTCGAAATATCAAAAGCTCCGCTCGTTTACATCCCTACGTGTGAGTGCTAATGTTCTACAACATGATTGCAGCTAGGGCCGTAAATGAGCCGAGCCGAGCCGAGCTTTGAGTTGTCGAACTCGAGCTCGACTAAAAATTAACGAGCCGAGCTTTTTTCGAGCTCGAGCCTGAAAATTCGTTCGAACTCGGCTCGAAACGAGTTCGCGAGTTGTTCGCGAGCTTCTCGAATCGATCTCGATTTCGAGTTTAAACGATTTGAGTTCAAGTCTTAAACTTTTTTGAAAACAAATTTTCGGCCTTAATGTGGCCGTGGCCGAGGCCAAGACCATGAGAAGGGCCGGCCAAGGCCAATTGTAAACTCAGCTTCAGCCCCAGCCAATTCTTATATAGCCAAAGCCTTTGATTTTTTTGTTGTGAAAGCAATGTGGGATAATAGCCAAGGCGTCGTGTGCAAGGCCATGGCCGGCCAAGGCCGAGTCAAAGCAAGGCCATGGCCAAGACCGACCGAGTCACATGCCTCACTTTGCCTCGAGCTCGATGTGGGATAAGGCCAAGGCAAGGCCACGGCTGAGCCAAGGCAAGGCCACGGCCGAGCCAAGGCCAGGCCACGGCCGAGCCAAGGCAAGGCCAATGCCACTTTTTATTATTTTTGACAAATAAATAGCATATTAATAATTGATTTTTTATTTTGTATAAAAATATTATTTATTTTTGACAAATATTAAAAATAAATGGCACTATTTTTTAGATTTATATATAAAGTTAAATGGCATTAATTGACCAAAATTGACAGTTATTTTGGTTCGGAGGGAGTACTTATTTAAAATTGATATACCCTCCTATCCAAAATAAATATTTTGTTACTAATTTAAAATTATTATACTCTCCTTTCCAAAATAAATATTAGTATATGATTTAGAGTATGGAATATATGATTTAGGATTTAGGGAATGAAATATATGATTTAGGATTTAGGGTATAGGGTATAGCAATTAGGGTTTATGGAATATATGATTTAGGATTTAGGATATAGCAATTAGGGTTTAGGATTTTAGGTTTAGGGTTTAGGGTATGGAATATATGATTTAGAATTTAGGATTTAGGGTATAGCAATTAGGGTTTAGGGTTTAGGGTTTTAGGTTTAGGGTTAAGGTATGGAATATATGATTTAGGATTTAAGGTTTAGGGTATAGCAATTAGGGTTTAGGGTATAGCAATTAGGGTTTAAGGTTTTAGGTTTAGGATTTAGGGTATGGAATATATGATTTAGGATTTAAGGTTTAGGGTATAGCAATTAGGGTTTAGGGGTTTGGGTTTAGGGTATGTCAATTAGGGTTTAGGATTTAGGATATGGCAATTAGGATTTAGGGGTGGGTTTGAGTTTAGGGTTTAGGGTTTATGAGTATGGAATATATGATTTAGGTTTAGGGTTTAGGGGTATAAGTATATGATTTAGGGGTTATAGGGGTTGGGGTAGTAACTGTAGTAGCAGTGATGGTAGTGGTAGTAATGGTGGTAGTAGTGTTGGTGGTAGTGTGGTACGTAGTAGTGGGGGTAGTGATAGTGGTGATGGTAGTAGTGGTAGTAGTGATAGTGATAGTAGTGGTAATAATGAATTAGTGATGGTAGTAGTAGTGGTGGTGGTGGTAGTAGTAGTGATAGTGGTGGTGGTAGTGGTGGTAGTGGTGGTAGTAGTGATAGTATATATTGTAGTAAATGTGGTATAGTAATGGTGGTGGTGGTAGTGGTAATACGTAGTGGTTGTACGGTGGTAGTAGTGGTGGTAGTAGCGGCGGAATAATTATGTCGGTGCTAATTTGATTTTTTTTTAAATTTGTTTAGCTCTATTTTTATTTTATTTGAATTTATGATTTATTTATTTTTCAAAAATAATATTTATTGACTTATATTTATTTTTGAGAGTAAATAATTATATATATTATTTAAAAATATATATATATATATATATATATATATATATATATATATATATATATATATATATCCTATACCCTAAATAAAAAAAGATGATCTTAATAAAAATTTAAAATTATCATTAAACAAAATTTATATATATTTCATAAATTTATATATATATCAAAATATATATATATATATATATATATATATATATATATATATATGTGTGTGTGTGTGTGTGTGTGTGTGTGTGTGTGTGTGTGTGTGTGTGTGTATATATATATGTATATATATATATATGTATATATATGTATATATACATATGTATATATATATATATATGTATATACTCCCTCCATCCGCTTACAAAGTTCACACTTTCTATTTATGTATATCTATATATATGTATATATACATATGTATATATATGTATATATACATATGTATATATATATATATATATATATATATATATATATATATATATATATATATATATATGTGTGTGTGTGTGTGTGTGTGTGTGTGTGTGTGTGTGTGTGTGTGTGTATATGTATATATATATATATATATATATATATGTATATACATATGTATATATACATATGTATATATATGTATATAGACATATGTATAGATGTATATATATTTATGAAATATTTATTTTTCAAAAAAAAAATAGCATTTAGCCTTGGCCTTGGCTCGGCCGGCCTTGGCTCGGCCTTGGCCGGCCCTTGCCTTGGCCGTGGCCTTGCATGCCAATATCCCACATCGAATAGAAAGTAGGATTAAATGAGGCGCTGGGCTGGCCTTGGCCGTGGCCTTGCCTTGGCCGGCCCTTGGCTTGGCCGTGGCCTGGCCGTCCCTTGCCTTGGCTTTGGCCCGTGGCTGTGGCCTTGGAAACAATCAAACAAATATCCCACATTGAAATTTAAACAAACAATGCAAAGAGTCTAAGTATATATATGTGTGTGTTAATGCCCTTGCTTCAATTTGTGATCCTTGGACAATTATATATATATATATATATATATATATATATATATATATATATATATATATATATATATATATATATATATATATATATATATATATATATATATATATATATATGTGTGTGTGTGTGTGTGTTTGTGCGCGTGTGTGTGTGTGTGTGTTATTAGTATATATATATATATATGAAAACAAACAATTAAAAGTTCGAGCTTTTAACGAGCCGATCCCGATTCGAGCTTAAACGAGTCGATCCCGATCAAAGCTCGACGAACAAACGAGCTGAGCTCGAGCCGGCTCGAAAAAAAATCGAGCCTGAAAATCGTGTCGAGCTCGAGTTCGAGTTAGACTCGAGCCTTTCTCGAGCTCGAGCTTTTTCGAGCCGAGCCCGAATCGAGCCCGAGCCTGTTCGATTCTTGCAACAACCCTAAATTTGCAGCACCACAGCATTGCTAGTCGCCATTTCAAAACCATTAATTAGCGCTAGCAATCCTGAAGCCATAGCCAAGATCAAATTTCTTTACATGTGTGATGACGCTATAATTTTTGGGGTTTTACTACTTAGTAATATATGGCTTGTATGAAATGATTATACCTATAACACAATAAATATAAAAAGCACCGTTAGATATTAAGTCGAATTATTAAGATTTCTAAGGATATACTCCCTCCGTCCCAGACCAGGAGTCCTACTTTCCCTTTTGGTTCGTCCCAGACCAAGAGTCCCATTCCATAAATGAAAATATGTGAACAGTGTTTCGGACATTTATACCCTCATAATGTTTACTATATATTTACAAAAAAACCATTCATTATACCCTTATAATTTTAACATATTTATAAAAAAATCAATCATTAACTTACTATTCCTCCCACTCATTCTCTCTTCTACAAAAAAATCATTCATTAACTTACTATTTCTCCCACTCATTCTCTCTCCTATTAAAGTGAGGATTACTGTAAAGGGACGTCTCTGATTGGACGAGTATATGGGAAGCAGGCGACAGTTGGTGCAGCGCCATACGCGCATGATAGGCGCCTGAACCACCATTTAATGTGATAGTAACAAATATCTTCTTGATGTCAGAGTAGGTACGTACCCTTGTCTTACTGGCCTCGACTTTAATCAGGAGTCTATTGAGAAAATCGGGAGTTTGGTATGAGACCGCGATAAGCGTGATTAACGCGGTCTTGGATACACACGGTCATAAGTGGTGCGTTCTTGGTGATCGCGATCTTAGGGATGCCACATCATAATTGGCCTTTATACCAGAACAAACAACTTCTTGTTTGTTCCTATAAACCCTAAACCCTAATCTATTCAATTTTGAAATAAACCCCCAAATTTTGATCAAAATAACGCAATTGCAATATAGAAATTTTCAAACACGTAATCTGTCATACATTGCAATGGAATTAAAAAAAATAATGTTTATATAAACCCTAACTTGATGAATTACCTTAATCTGTCAAATTCAAATCCACAACTCATTTAAACCTAGTAAAAATACAAAAATGAAAAAGACATGGAACACTTACATGTATTATTTGAAGAATCAATCGAAGATATGTGTTGATGATGCCAAAAACGTTCGGATCAGTCCAAATCCGGTGGAAGGTTGTACTCCGGCGATTGAATAGCCTGAAAAAGATGAACAAACACATAAACTAAGTCGGGGCTCCACCAGCAAAGTCCCTCCAGCGTGAGAGTAAGCTTATGTGCTTTGAGAGAGAGAAATCAATTGACAAGAGTTTAGAATCAAAATATAACGTACCAAAATATGTGAACTATGGCTTGTATTTATAGGTATAGCATTGTATAATCCATGTAGGATAGGAATGCATGTGGATAAGATATTAATCCCAGGAGGATTATAAATGTTGAATCCTTGCTGAATAAGGAACCTTGTGAGATATGGTTATAATCCTAAGAGGAATATAACTGTTCACAGTCCATGTTTGAGTGGGATTGAATAAACCGCAATTCTGCATATGCGCCGGGGAGGAGGCTCCTTGTCATCGTGACCAGGTCGACTCATGATGATGCCGAGGAGAAGATATGAGGGAAATGGGGAAACCCATTTCCTTTGCTTGATAGCCGAGGAGGTCTCCTCGTCGTCAAGGGAGCCTTGCTCGGCCTTGGAGGGAGGCCTTCCTCGGTGTTATTGGGCCTTGGTCATTATATGCCTGCTATGTTCATGCCGACATAGGGGAAATGACGAGGAGGCAAGTACGAGGAAGGTAGGGAAAGCCCATTCCCTTCGTCATATATGAGACTTGTGTAGATTATGTTTAGGGTCAAATCCATTTGGGCCTTGCTCAGACTAACCCATACTCGTATCTCGATTTATATCGTTCAGTGGCCCCCGACTTCCTAGCTCGGGTATGCCAAGGAGGAAGTAATGTCTACCTCGGCTTTAAACGAATACGTACGGGCGTTGACGTGGCAGGTGTCGCTTCAATATCCGCCGGTTAATAGTGCAATTATGGGGCGTGGTGCACGATGTCCGACACATCTTGGAAATACGCAAAAGCATTGAATGTAAAGGAGGCGACGGCGTCCGACCCGAATTTGAGGGTATAAAATCCTAAACCCTTTACAATTTCAATCTTTTATCATTGTTTACATTTGAGAGCGAAATATCAAGGTTTGAAACGGCAAGGTCTTGTTCTTGATTTCGTGCTCCAGTTACCCAGATATGTACTCCGTTTATTGTTTCCGTTCTTGAATCCTTCGTCAATCAACCATTTAAAGGTATAATTTCTTCCCCATTTACTGATTTCTGCGTTTAATTTCAAGTTTATGGGTTTTGTTGTTCATGTTCTTCATGGCGACCGCCATTGTTGCTCTGGTTTCAAGATTTTCTTGTTCTTGAATTTGTTCTCGAACCCTTTCTTGAACATCCTTGTCCCTTCATCCTTTAGAAATGGCCAGAACATGGAGTCATACCTGTAAGTACCCAAATCTGGCTCATGCCTTCCGGTTAATTTTCCCGGCAATTCCGGTAAATTTTCCGGTAATTCCCCAGACTTTCCTAGAGTTCCGGAGCAATTCCGGAACTGTTCCAAACCTCTTAAGGGCTGAAGGGAATGCCCTAAATAAAAAGGGCACGTTTTAATTGATTTAGGCAACCTTCTAGAATTTCCACCTTGCATGATTCTAGAAACATGCTGAGTCATTGTGGATAATGCCGCACGGCTGCATTAGGAGGAGACTCCTAGCCGCACGGCCTCATTGGCGATTTCCAGACTGCCTATAAATAGAGCCCTCCTCTACCCATTTTAGATACGAAAAACACACACCATACACCATACTCAGCTTCAAAACTCCCCCAAAACACTGCTGCAAGATCAAGAGGTTGAAGAAAGCCAAGAAGCCACCTCCCTCCTCCTTGAAGATCCCAAAGTTGGTCCTTCCACCTAGCAAGACCCAAAGAAGAAGAGGCCACCACCATTGGTAACCTCTCACTCCCTTACCTTGCATTATACTTGCTCTATGTGATTTAATTGCTCCTTGCATTCATATATTGTCATTATCTTGCTTGGGACTTGGCATTTATCATTAAAGATCCTATCTTTATCATACCCCCTTTCCACCCCTTGCATGAATTAAGCATCACTTGCTATTAAAAATGTAATCTTTACATCCAAAGGTGCATCCTTTGCACCTAAAAACCTCCTTTTTACACAAAAATGTCATCTTTATGCATCCTTTGCTCATAAAAATGCAATCTTTACATCCAAAAATGCATCACTTGCATATAAAAATCATGTCTTTATAATAAAGGGGCATCCTTTGCACCTAAAACCCATTTACATGCATCCTTTGCATTAAAAATCATCTCTTTGCATGAACTTAGCATCCCTTGCTTTCAAAAATGAAATCTTTGTGCATCCTTTGCATATTAAATCCTACTTTTCCTCATAAAAATGCATCCTTTGCATAAAGATCACTTCTTTACATCAAAAAGCATCATTTGCAATCAAAAGCATCCTTTGCAACCCAAAAATGTCATCTTTTCACTAAAAATGTCATTTTTACATGCATTTTCCCCATGTCCCCATTAGCAACCTTGGAACGGACCGGTGTAAAGATCCTATCTTCACATCGTTTCTTCCATAAAGGGTGCCATAATTTCTTTAGAAAAGGGACATACCTTGAACCCTATATCTCCGATTATCGCTTGAGACGAGCATGATAGCTCCAATATAAGCTCAATCGTCTCAAGGCGTAGGATTGATGGGCTAAGGACCCTCCTTTTCTAAAGAACCTCATTTTGGACTATAAAAGGGAGTCCTTCTCTCGATCACGCAAGTCCCGAGGTTAAAAAGCGATGATCACAAGTCCAAGATGAGGACGGGATCAAAATCCCGAAAACACATAAAATCCAAGGAATCCCGAGCGACAACCAATAAATGGTTTGTACGTCCGGAAGACAACTTGGGACATTCCCCCCTCTTTTCAAACACATGCACACAAGAAAGCACGCAAGCAAGCACGATAAATGGAATCTTGAGAGATTTGCTACGGCAAGGCACCTTGGGTGAACGACGATCCGTTCTTCCCAAGGGGTAACTTAACCTCCGAACCCATAAAAACCTTTTTTTCAAAGTTTTGAGGAAATCAAAATGGCGTGGCGACTCCGTTTTTCAAATTAAACCGGATGTCTTCAAACTCGCGTGAATCCAAATTTGGGCACACATTCACAGTTTGGCGACTCCGCTGGGGATGATCCCAAAGGAGAAAAGCTTTCATTTTTAAAATAAATGATACCTGGTATATAGGTGGAAACCACTAACCTTCCTGTATCGCTCCCTAACCCGGGGCTTGGGATAAACGGTGGTTTAACAATCCCACGTACCGGTATCACTTTTCGAAAAAAAATAAAAGAAAGCTTTTCCCTTTGAGCGGGTTAGACTCCCGTCGCGGATTCCGTTTATCTTGCTTGCTTTCTTTGCCTTGCATTGCATCATTTACATCTTGGGATTTGTGCATACTTTGAATTAGAAGCCTTCTCAAGGCTAAAAGGTGCCTAAAATATTCGGGAAACAACCTGAAATAGCAAAGGAGTGGAACCTGGAAAATTGATCCATGCAGTCGTACGGCTCAATCCTCCTTGGATTCTGACCGGACGGCCTCAGTGGCAATTCCACCAGGAAAAATTGAGGTTAATCTGGCAGCCTTGGCAGCTTGGGGCTATTCAGCTTTCCAAGGCCCAGGGCTCCCGGGAAAATTTGCGTGCTTAACTGTTGCATTTTCCCCGTCCCGAAAATCATTCCTTTAAAACACATTTATGAAAATCTCTGTTTTTAACTCAAAAAGGAATATTTTTAGGAGACCGCACACTACGCGCACCTTATATATCCTGTACACTTTGCACGCACGTCCCTTTAAACCCGGGATGGTTTTTCAGTTGCAGTCACGGACAGCCTTACGATGCTCCCGGGCGCGCACGGAATCATCCCAAACTCCCCATGGCAGCCAGTGTCGACCAATGCACAGTCCGTGTCACACGTTTCAAAAAACCGTGACTTTTGGTTGGTTTTTGGTCTAGTCCGTGTCATATAGCCCAGTTGCATATCCCCGTAAAGGTCAAGCCTTAGTTCATAACGGAAGTCAAAATCTTTCGCTCAAGCGAAACTCTGCCGAAATTCCGACAAGGAAAAAAATCGGTAGAATCTTGACTCCGACATTGACTTTGACCTTGACCCGCACGGAATGCGTAAGAGTCGAGACCGAGTCCTTGCCGAAAATCCAAAAGATCTTTCACTCAAGCGAAGCTCCGCCAAAATTCCGACAAGGAAAAATTGGCAAGATCTTGACCCGGCATTGACTTCGACTTTGACTCACGCACTGCGTAGGCAACGAAGTTCAATGTGACACTGTGTCATCCGGCTTTTACCGCCCGACCCATGCCTATTATCTTCTCGGACATTATCGAAAAGTCAAAACGTCATTCGCGCAAGCGAAATTCTGCCGAAATTCTGTTAAGGCTGAAAGACGAGACTTTCCCGGTATTGCCTTGACTATAATTCGCATCGCTCGTGCGTTAAAAGTTCCTATGACCCGCTAGACCCATTAGGAGCGTTCTTCTCTCTCGGTCGGTGGGATTCGCGTGCCCTATAGGACCCTCGCCCGGGGCTGTCCACCCTGGGAGGTCGAAATACAGGTGGAATACGAGGGGCTTATAGACGTAGTGACGGAACCCACTGATCCAGGATCTAGAGTAGTTGCGAAAAAGAAGGGCAAATCCCCTTTTCCAACCAAATAGAAATTAATAAAAGACACTGTTTTAAGTAAACTGGAAGATTCTTAATTTGCATATTGCTTGAGCCTTCAGCCTAAACACCTACCCCGAGTCTAAACCTCTCCTATCCCTTTCCCGCAGCGAGAAAGAAGTGGGTGAGAACACAGGGTCAGCGACTTGTTAGCGCAGAATTCTCAGACAGTTCGCCAGAATCCTCAGTCTTGTCAGTTCAGAGAGTCAGAATGGCCAATTTGACAGAGAACAGTACTGGTTTGGGTAACCAGATGACTAGGGAAGAAGAGCTATCCTTAGCCTTGGAAAACAGTCGTAAGGCCCATGAGGAACAGCAGACCATGCTCATTGATGCGCTCCGCCGTCATGGGGTCCAGATAGTGGTAGAGCCCAATGGTTCCCTGGTTATGGTAGAAGATGAAACTCCAGAAGTAACCATCTCAGCTCCCCTAGCCTATAACCAATGCCCTCCTCCATCCACATATGATCCATTGCCAAAGACTGTCCCTTTTCAGTCCTTCCCAATGTCTCAAGCCATCAGGGTCCCGACACCCTCTCCTCCTCAGATAAGACCCAGCTTTGTTCCCTACCAACAGAGAACAAACGCCACAGCTATCCCCGTAACGCAGCCTCTGCACTACCCTATGGGATTCGCTCCCTCTCCCCAGTATGGGCCGTCCCAGACAATTTCTAGGCCTCAGAATCAATCGAGTGACCTTTTCAATCTATGCCCTTCCACAGCAGATCTTCCACCCCCAACCTTGCCAACAGGATCCCACGAGGCTCCTTTTTCCTACTTCTGCAACTACGAGCCTAATTCCTATGCCTCTGGCCAACCTCATGGAAACACAGGACCAGGCCAAGTTTACACTTACTTCCCTTCTAAAGATCCCCAAGCCATGGTACCAGCCACCACTGTGTCACCTACTGTCCTGCCACTCAAATCTGATAAGCCTTCTTCAGAATCGAATGATCCTAAACCAGCACCCGACTCCAACATGACTTGGTTGATGGAACAAGTTAAGTCCATGCAAGAGAAATTTGGGGAACTGAGCACCAAAAAGGCAGCATATCAGATCACTGATCCCAGCAAAATTGTCCCTCTTCCTCCAAAATTCCGAATGCCAGAGATTGAAAAGTTCAACGGCACCGATTGTCCCCGGACTCACATTGAGAGTTACCTTCTTGCCATGAGAGCCAAAGATTGTACACATCAGCAAATGGCCGACCATTTTCAGTTGTCATTAAAGGGTTCAGCTCTCAGGTGGTTCCTGCATGTGAAGCCAGAGGCCCGAGCCACCTGGGATCAGATTAAGGAAGCCTTCCTGGAAAAGTATAAGGCCAATTTGAATTGGGAAACCAGCAGGAATGACCTACAAGGGACTCTACAACGCCCGGATGAGCCAGTAAGTGAATTCTACAAGAGATGGAATTGGAAGCTTAGTGAAATGATGACCCCGCTGAATGAAGAGGAACAGATGGAGATCTTCCAATCTTGCTTGAAGCCTCAACTAAGGGTCCAAATTGGCAATTACTACTATCCTGACCTTCGGGCAATGGTAAATGCCGGTACCAAGTTTGAAAATGCCTTCAACATGGCACCAGCCACAGGAACAGCCAACTCCTATCTGTGATGTACCGGATTTTTGAAATCAAACGGAGTCGCCACGCCATTTTTATTTTAAGGGCAAAAACTTTGAAAAATGCCCGAGATTAGAGATTTGGGTTCGGAGGTCACGTTACATGCCGGGAAGAACGTTAGTGTTCACCCGGAATGCCTCGTAAGACGAGTCTTCCAAGCATTAAAAACCATTTGAGTGTGTGTGTGTGTATGTGTTACTTTGGCCAAAATAAGTTAAAACTGAGAAAAGTAAAAATTTGGAACTCTTTTTAAGACTTTGAACAGATCCCATGATTTTTGGTGTGATTTTAGGGTTGAGTTTTGGTACTCAAAAGATTTTTTGAAGTTGAAAACCAATTCTGCCAGAATGAAAAAGGCATTGGACACCTGATTTTGAAATGGACTTTAGAGCTTTAAAAATTCAAAATATGGGGAAAGTCCAAGAATGAAAGTTGTTCAAAACACCTTAAATAAGGTTTATATAAAATAACTTTCCCATTTGGAGATGATTTGGTGGACCAAAACCTTCTGGAAATCTCAGATATGAAATCTGGATTTCCAGAGACTGATGAACTGACTTTTAAAAATAAATTTGAAAAATGGAGTTTTACTCACGAAAAAAATAAAGTAAAAATATGTCTGGAAATCTCTGGATGTTGGCTACAAAAAGTATTTTGTAGTCAACACCAGATTCTAAGTTTCTGTATGTCCAAAAAATTAGACCATGGACAGAGGTCTTAGAGAAAGGCTACTGGACAGCAACTTCCTCATGAAGAAAAACATGATTTTAAAGGGGGTTTGGCATCCATGCTTGTCCCCATTTCCCTAAGATTTGATTAGTGATCACTAAACATTTTAGTGGTGATCTACTATATCAAGCCATCCTTGGGGTACATTAGGACTTTAAGCATTTCATTTGCTTGGGAAGGGGAATTTTATCCTTTGAAAGAAAGATTTTGTGTATGAAAATGATTTTTAGGGTTTTGAAAATGTGTTTGCAAGTAAGTAAAGATACTTTGAAAAGAATGTTGATCCTTGTAGAGGATCATCCATGGAGATGAACTTCCATGGTGATCCTCTTGGATCTAGGGCAAGAAGATGAACAAACTACATTTTGGAGTTTGAAAATACATGCATGGATGAAAGAGATTTAGGGTAGGAAGAGGGAGGTTATACCTATCTTCCCTTGTGTTTTGTGTTTGAATGGATTCAAGGCTTGAAAGTGTTTAGGGTTTGAATGTGTTTAGGGTTTGTGATTAGAGTTGGTCAAAGAGAAAACAAGTAGATAACAATGAAGTCCTCTATGTTTTCTCTCTAATCCTCCTCCTAAGGGGTGATTTAAGCTTGGGCTTGTGTATGTATGAGAGTGATTTGAGAGTATTTGGAGTGAGTGGGATTTGGGAAAGATTCAAGAGAAAATGGTGGCAATCTAAGGATTCCCACTGTTTTCTCTCTATTTTTCGCCAGAGTGCTGTTGCTGTGAGTGAATTGTGTTGTGTAGACTGAGAGAGGAGGGTTCAATTTATAGGCCACTGTGGACTTCATTTGGATCCGCGCGGACCTGATTGACGCGTGCCCTGGTGCATTAAATGCTGCTCCAGGCTTTGGACAGGAAGAATATTATTCAAAAATTCAAACTGGTTGCTGTTTTTCAGCTTGCCAATTCGGGTTTTTTACAATTCTTTTGCTTTTTGAGATTCTTTTCTTGGTTTATCTTTAAATGGCAATCCCTACTTTACTCTTGCTTTGTTAGAGAAGTTAGGAATTGTTAGAAATGTTAGAAATGTTAGGGCTTTCGTTAATTTTCTAACGAAAATACTAACAACTCAAATTGGAGCACTTACAGTAGCCCCTCGGCGACGACATTTTTGAAGGAAGCGGGGTCGTCGATAAGAGTAAGGCTCCATATTTGACAGGATGATCAAGTGATCGAGTGGCTGGACCTAGCGATAGGCTACCTACGTATCCCGAACGGGAATCAAGCCGGTCGTAGTTCGGGTCTTTGACCCTGGAGTGACTGTTTTAGGATGTCAACCTGGCGAGTTCTGCAGTCGTTTGCTGAAAGAAACTCTGCTGGGGATAAGAGATGACCATTTTGGTCTGGTGGCTGAAATTGTGTATCCGCTCTGCTGGGGAAGGAATGACCATTTTGGTCTGATGGCTGAACCTAACGATAGGCTACCTACGTATCCTTAAGAGGAATCAAGCCAGTCATAGTTCGGGTCTTTCGACTATCTTCAGACGTCGACCCTAGAGGGACTATTTTAGGGAAGTCGCCCTAAGATGTGACTATTTTTTGGGAAGTCACCCTATGATTTGACTATTTTTGGGAAGTCGCCCTATGATTTGACTATTTTTGGGAAGTCGCCCTATGATTTGACTATTTTTGGGAAGTCACCCTAAGATTTGACTATTTTTGGGAAGTCGCCCTAAGGTTTGACTATTTTTGGGAAGTCGCCCTGGTAATGGTTTCGGTTTGTCGAATTAGGGGATGATTGCGATTTATCGCTTTACTCGTGTTGTGTGTGATAGCATTTTAGGTGCCTCAAACCTTAATGATGGCGTCTTAGGTGCCTTGAACCTTGATGATGGCGTCTTAGGTGCCTCGAACCTTGATTATGGCGTCTTAGGTGTCTCGAACTTTGACAAAGAGTGATCTGGAGGTATCAATTTGTTTTGAAACGATTTCCTTCGATGTTCGTATCCTTTCGTTGGGGACAGACTCCGAGGGGATAGACAGTCTTTTGGTGGACTTCATTTGGAGGGACCGGAATTCCGTTAACTTTCGTCGGGGATGAGCCTAAGCTGAGGTTTAGTTCAGAAGTATGAACCTAAATGAGAATTCAGTTCAGGAGTATGAACCTAAATGAGGACTCAGTTCAGGAGTATGAACCTAAATGAGAATTCAGTTCAGGAGTATGAACCTAAATGAGGACTCAGTTCAGGAGTATGAACCTAAATGGGGACTTAACTCAGGAGTATGAACCTAAGTGGGGACTCAGTTCAGGAGTATGAACCTAAATGGGGACCTAGTTCAGGAGTATGATCCTAAGTCGGGGTTTCAGTTCAGGAGTATGAACCTAAATGGGGACTCAGTTCAGGAGTATGATCCTAAGTCGAGGTTTAGTACCTGAGGGAGACTGTTTGAGGGCGCTCTCGCTGGGGAAGATTCGAGCTTACGAGGATTACCGGGGAAAAGGGTGACCGTGTTGGTCAAGTGGCTGGACCTAAGGTAGGCTACCTACGTATCCCGAGTGGGAATCAAGCCTGGACGTAGTTCGAAAACTGCTGGGGATGGTCTTTGATGGTTTGACGGTATTTGGGAGTCACCCGAGGTTTGACTGTTTTTGGGAAGTCGCCCTAAGATTTGACTATTTTTGGGAAGTCGCCCTAAGACTTGACTATTTTTGGGAAGTCACCCTAAGACTTGACTATTTTTGGGAAGTCACCCTAAGATTTGACTATTTTGGGAAGTCGCCCTAAGATTTGACTATTTTTGGGAAGTCGCCCTAAGATTTGACTATTTTTGGGAAGTCACCCTAAGATTTGACTATTTTTGGGAAGTCGCCCTAAGATTTGATGATAATGTTCTTTTAGAAAAGTAGTTGACTAAGATATGCTTTCATACCTGTGCTGTGCTTACCTGTAGCTGCCGGAAGGACTGAGGCTACGGCTGATGGTGATGAAGAGTTGTTGGATTGTCGTTCGCGGGGCGGTCTTTGTTAGCGATTTGCTGCATTTGTTAGTAGAGATGAATATGCATATATGACATTCACGATGACAGATGCATGCATAGAACCAAAATGATTATGAGAGTATCACTGCATATGTTCGCGAGATGATGCATTTACTTGCTTTTGGAGATGCACTTAGCCTAAGCTTTTGACAAGGAAATTATGATTTATGATCTTCAATCACTTAGGATTTTTCCTATTGATTCAAGTTTTGCGCATGCTACATGAGCCCTGGGGAGATTTTTGTGGGGATGCATGGTGATGAGAGGGGATGTATTGGAATGTATGTGTCTGGAAACTGTTTGGAACAAATTTTGAGCAAGTGGGAGGGGGGTGAAAGCCCTCGATCGCGATTTAAATAGCGGTTGTTAATGAGGTTTTGTTAACAGTATCGCATGAACCTCAATTTTGATGAGATTGGATTCGGATCCCGGGTCTTGGTTGAAATTTTTCCTCTCAATCTTGGTCATTTGAAGCTGATGCCGACAGGCTCTAGAGTACGTCGGTATGAGTGAAACTTCTTTCATTTGGGTGAGCTGTGATTTGGCCGAAACCTTGTTCGGAGAATGATTTGATGAAATTGCTACTGCCGGGAGAAACCCCAGATCTTAAATTCCGATGCTACGGGAAGCTGCTATGTACCAAGTTCTGAAGCTGAAAATCTAGTTGTTGATGTGCCTAGACCTTTCTTGTGACTTGATAAAATTCATGTTCAAAAGACCATCTTGACAAAGCCCCCGGATCCCATTAAAGCGAGGAAAGATCCCTTCTTTGGCAAAGCCCCAGTTTGAAGAACTGAGTAGGCAAAGTCCAGATTTTGAAGAAGTGACTTGGCGAAGCCCCAATCTTATAACCTCGTTGTGATTCCGACATAATTAGCAGAGTCCCAATCTGATTGGTAATGCAAAGCGATCCTGAAAAATAATCTGATAAAGATCGAATCTATCTCATGGTGAAGAACCCAATGTGGACCCAAAGATGACTATAGAAGTGTTAGTACCCGGTCCGAAAAAAGGTATTCTAAATACTTGGGCCCGGTTTAATATAAAAAAACCTAAAAGAATCTCATCATTCGTCCGTATCTCCGCCGTCATTGCATGCGTGGAAAGTACGCCAGATCAAAGTGCCGATCGGCCCTTCATCCGCTGTATGGCCGATCGAACCTTTTATTTGGTGCCGATCGAACCTAAAGTCTTTGTGCCGATCGACCCTTTATTTTGTGCCGATCGACCCTTATATTTAGGGCCGATCGACCCTTCAGCCAAATTTCAAATTCCAAGTACCGAAGCACTATAAATAGGGGTGCCCGGTTAAAGTTTTCCACACACAATTTACTCGGGAGAAACGAGATTACACTTGTTTTACCTGTATTTCTTCCCACGTTCTTCGAATCGCCCTAGATTCGATCCCAAAGTCTTGCTACAATTGGTAAGGCTCCTTTTAATATTTTTTGTTCTCTATTATTATTGTCATATTATAATATTTGCATGTTTATTTTAATGATGTCTTTATGCTAGATGTAGGACATTTTTAATATATTTATGCATAGCCGAGGATGATCTAAGGTTTCGCCCAAAGAAACCCAATGGATCTAGGAACTATTTCTTACTTTCCACCTTAGTTATAATTGTCCCATGATCAACAATCCCCCAAGGATGAACGTTGATTAGTGCACCTTCCGAGGGCCTAACTCAAAGGTTCTAGGGTGTGATCATTAATTAATTCTTTCTCTCCCCTCCTCCTTATGCATGATCCCGTTTCTTCTATCTATTCCTGTAAATACCGCACACAACCAACACCCCACATGCTAGAAAGACCGATCCGTCGGGCAATAGGAGTGATAACGTTTCTTCTTCTGTTGTAACTTGACCCCCGAACCCAATTACATGTTTAACCTTTTTTCAAAGCTTTGGGCTATATCAAAGTGGCGTGGCGACTCTCAAAATTTAAACTAATATTTTAATATGGTTTAAAGCGAGTGTCACTAAATGAATATCCCATTTCGATCCGACATTTTTATAATTGATTATTTGAAACTTCCGAATGCGCGTTGCAACGGGACGGGGTATTCACAGTGGCGACTCTGCTGGGGAGTGTTTTGAAATCTTTTCAAACTAAGTGGGTCAGACTTTCGTTTTCTTGTATGGTGTTGTATCTTTCGCCTTCTGTTTATTTTCTTTATTCTTAACTGTTGCATTGCATGCATGCATCTCATGTAAATAAAAATAAATCCTTTTCTTTTTTCCTTAAAAAGAATTAGACTTTTTACCTCACACTACCACTAGAGTCCGTGTAACACTGCACAGACACCCTTTAACCCATCGGAGAAGCCAAAGTGCGGGAAGTGTGGTGATCATGTCGCCTCCCTTCCGAGTCTCACTTGGCCATCCACTCATCAGTGCGCTTCGGCTGCACGGTGGGAGCCTGAAACCTAACCCTTGTGTCACCCACTTTACTAGGAATACACTCCATGTGACCGGTTGGTTTGACTAGCTTTTTTATGTAGACAATTAATAAGGTCTTTATGTTAAGTCGCTACGAACCAATGATAAGTCAAGATCTATCGAGAGATTAAAGGCACTAAAAAATTGATTTCCTTTTAAGAGGACGTGCTATGTAAGGTTGAGTGATATATTGTTAAAAGATCTTGTCCTATCATGGGTTTGTGGGACTTCCCATAAAAATCATATTAAGTGTCTATACAAGAAGGTTAGTCGTTAGGATCCACCACTTTAGGATATTTAGTTAGTTGCGAAAAAGGGGTATCCCTTCCAACCTTATTAGGTCTAAAAGAAATAAAGCTTTTGTAAATAAAAAAAATTCAAGCTAGTACACTGCATTGAGTCAACCCTTCTCCTAAGGCCGAGTCTTTTCTGATACTTCCGCAGAGCTAAGGTCGGGCCGCGTTCTTCATTCAACAATGACAACCTTGCCTCCATCAACTACTCCAAGCACGCTTGCTGCCTCTGCAACCAGCTCTACACCAGTCACTTCAATGGAAGGTCCATTCAACCCCAACTTCGATGACATTCCACACTCTGCCACGCCTACTTTCTTTGGTTTTGACTATGAGGGTTGAGAAACTTGAAGAGCAGAATCGCACTTTGAAGAACCACAATCAAGAGTTGAAGGATCATTTTGTTGAGGAGCTCAGCAAAAGGGGACATAAGGTGATCTTGATGGGGAATGAAGTTGTTGATGTGGAAGATGAAACTGTTAACGCTCCTAATCCTGCCAACCATAATGCACCCACTTTCCCTCTACCCAACTACGTTCCAAACAGCTACAATAATGTTCCACCACCAGTCATGTATGGGAGCTCGAGCAAATCCAAAAGACCTTATCAACCTCCTGCCGACACACCCAAGGACCACTTTGCTAACCTACCCCCTCCCACTTTACCCTTCAATTATTCCGGCCACCATATTCCTACCTACTCCACCTCCCCTACCATTACTCAACCCCCAGCCATGCAGAACTCCAACATTGCTACAGACCCAGTGTTAGCATTGATTGAGCAAGTAAAAGCATTGACCAGAGCAAATGGGAAAGCAAGGTGTGTCCCCCATCAAGATGCTTAATCCGAGCAAAGTTGCGCCCCTGCCTCAAGACTTTAAGATGCCCAAGATGGCCATGTTTGGAGGAGTTACTTGCCCAAAGACGCATTTAGATAGCTATACGTTGGCGATGAGGGCTAAAGACTGTACGCCCGAGCAAATGGCAAGAATGTTCCATAGCACATTGGAAGGGGCTGCTCTCCATTGGTTTTTGAAGTTGAACGAGGAGGAAAGGGATACTTGGGACAAGGTTAGTAGAGTGTTCTCGGAAAAGTATCAAGCAAACATGGATTGGCAAGTTAATCGAGCTGATTTGGAGCACACGCTTCAAAAGAATGGGGAGTCGATTTATGATTTCTACAAGCGTTGGAATGATAAGTTGAGCGAAATTCAGTATCCGCCCAAGGAGAATGAACAGAAACAGATTTTTTACAAGTGTTTGTTGCCCGGACACAAGTTAGCAGTTGGTAATGGTTATTTCCCCAATCTTAGGGAAATGGTAGATTCGGGAGTACGGTACGAAAGCGGCATCACCGGGATCACTCCACCGAAGGACACTGGGGCTAGTAATAATTCGTTCCGCTATAGAGCTCCCGCCAACACGGCGGCAAAGAAAGAGCCAGTGGGGCAAGTGAACTATGTACAAGGGGGAGCTGCTTTGGATGTTCAAGCTGTAATGAGGGGGAATAACAATGTTCACCGCGAAAGAGACGTGTTTGATGATTTTGGAATGCCAATAGGCAAAGTTTTTGAAGTGCTAGTAAAGAAGGGCTTGGTCAAGCCACTTGAGAATTATGAACCGGTAAACCCAAGAGAAGACTTAGATGCTTCCAAATATTGCAACTACCACAAGTACAAGGGCCACACCACCGATGCGCATTCAGTTCAAACGGTTAGTGCAAGACTTGATTCGGCAAGGCAAAGTGGAGAAGCCAAAGTCTCCGAATGTTGTGGGGAATCCCCTTCCTAACAACAGGATCCACATGGTGGAAGGTAATTTTATCAGTATGGTAGAGATGGAAGATGCTTTTGAGAAACTGGGGCTGTCAACAGAGAAGGTGTTCTCAGCCATTGTCAGAAAGGGATTGCTTGTGCCAGATTTGTCCGAGCACGCTGGTTTTGCTTTGAAGAGGGCTGTGCAGAAGCTCATCATTGAGAGGAAGATAGAGAATCCTAGTAAGATAGTTGGTAGTGATATTGCTATGGTAGAGAAAGACCTCACTGATCCAGTCGAGTCTGTTGTGACAGACGGTGAGGCAGTTGTGTCAGTTTGTAATTTGAGTTCAATTAATAAAGAATTTTCTTGTTATATCTTTGTCTTTTGAGGAGCTGTCTAGAGAAGTTGCCTCGTTAAATGATGATTATATGGAAGAGAGTCCTAAACCTCTCTCGTTGGCGAAATTCACGCGAAGTATCCGACATGGAAAAGAATGGGGTTAATTTACTCACGAGGTCCGGAAGGGTGTATCAAGCAGAAGATAAAGGGGCGAAGAAAGTCTTTGGTCCGAAAACTGAAGTAGTGAATCCCGATAAAGAGGACCCTATTCTCACTCAACTGAAGCTAACCCAAGCCAACATATCCTTATGGTCCTTGCTAACGTCCTCATATGCTCACGGGATGATGTTGGAACGAGAATCTTCTTTGCGACTTTGGTGCCGTCGACACAAAGCCGAGAAGATGTAACGCGAGATGATCGGCAACATACACTTTGGGAATATCATCACGTTTTGAGTTGGACATGCCGGAGTTTGGGTCGGATCATAATGAACCGCTGCACATTACTATTGAGGTCAACGGGAAAAGGTTGCCACGTATTTTCATTGATAACGGTTACTGCGGTGAACATCTTGCCTTCCCGGGATGATGGACGTCCTTGATCTAAGTCCTACTGATTTGAGACCTTCGGTTCATTCCGTGCGAGGATACGACTCTACTAGCCGGTCGGTGTTGGGAATAATCGGTTGCCTCTTACTTGCGGGATCACCACTATGATTGCCGAGTTCAGTCATAGACATACCTTCCACTTTCACCATCTTCTTTGGGTAGGCCATGGTTGCATCGGATGAATGGAGTCCCTTCCTCATTGCATCGGTGTGTGAAATTTGATCGGGCGACCAAGTGACGGTCATCTACGGCGATTTGGTAACGTCTCAAGGGTCAACCTTTGGGGAAAGCCGGTGGCAAATTCGGCATGAAGAGGGTAGTTCTATGTTCGGCGGTTTTCGGCTAATAGCACAAGCACGGGTTTGCGCGGTAGACCTCACAAAAACATCGGACGAGTACGACGGTATCGAGAATGATGAGGAACATGGGATTTGTACCGGGGCGGGTGGGTGAGCATCTCCAAGGACCTACGCAAGCAATGGAAGCTGCGATCATCGCGGCAAGCACGGTTTAGGCTATGTTATTACCCACGAAGATCGAAATTTGAAGAGAAAAGAATTGAGTATCTCAAGAGGGCAAAGCTACCCTACGAGAAGCCAGAGATGAGACCATATCGCCTTTCCCTCAATAGTTACTTTGTCAAGGAAGGCGAGGAGTTCTCTTGCATGGAGTTTAACGAGCCTTGGTTCGATCACACGGGTAGACTACGAAAGGCTTTGAGATCTTCGGGGATACGGAGTTCGACGGAGTCGAAGATGAAGACAGTTCTTATGGATCCACATCAAAGGGGAGGCAAGGTTGTCATGATTGAGCCGGTATGCCGTCAAGGCGAAGACAAGTTGGCGAGATCTGCTAGGGCAAGTATCTTTGGATGAGCCGTTGGTCGAGAATATTGCAGTTCCAGAAGAGTCAGAGGAATGGGATAGTCAGACCTTGCTACAGCATTTGGGGAATCTGAATATAGAGGATGATATGGTTGCAGTCATTGGAGCGGAAGCGGACGAGACGATGTCGATCCAAGGACGTTGGTGACGCCCATGGCCGGGAAAGGCGAAGAATTGGTGCATACTTGGCGGACCCGTAGCCACGAAGAAATACATGGTTGAAGAGCTAGGGCGATGCCTCCTCTGTTGAGTCCCAGTTGGTTCCCCCAAGTCCTCTGTTTCTTGAGTCATCTGTTTTGTTTGAGTCGGATGTGTTTTCTTTTGAGTTTGAGTCTTCCTCTAAGTCGATGACCTCACGTCGAGGACTATGACTTAGTTGCAAATGTTGTTTTCCCTTTCGCTATGAATGAAAAGCTAGATCTTTACGAGTATCCCTCATAGCCAATCTTCTAAATGATAAATTAACTAAAAATAATGCTCAACTTAATCAAATTAACCTAGTTAATAATGATTCATTAGAAGAAAGCAGACACACTAAACAACGAATACATTAAAGAAATTTACGAGCAAGTTATTAATCGAAAGGGAAGGTCGAGCCCAGAAATTTGCCCAGATGAGGTGTTAGCATGTATTAATTTGGGAACGGAAGAGGAGCCGAGAGAGACGCAAATCGGAAGCTTCTTCGAAGGGGTGAAAGGAAGCTTTGATCGAGCTACTCAAGAATATTCGGATGTGTTCGCATGGTCATATAAAGATATGCGAGGCTGGATAACTCAATAGTGGAGCATAGAATACCGTTAGCACCAGACACCAAGCCTGTCAAGCAGAAATTGCGCCGCATCAAGCCAGAGTGGTCTCTGCAAGTCAAAGAAGAGATATAGAAGCTCCTCCGAGTAGATTTTATCAGAGTTATTGAGTACCCGACGTGGTTATCCAACATTGTGACGGTCGGCAAATCAAACGGCAAGGTTAGAGTTTGTGTTGACTTAGTGATCTCAACAAGGCTAGCCCCGAAAGGATGACTTCCCGGCTTGCCCAACATCGACATGTTAGTAGATGCCCTTTGCTAACTACGAGGTCAAGTCCTTTGTAGATGGTTTTGCGGGTTATAATCGAGATCAAGATGGTTGAGGCGGAACCGGGGAGGAGAAGACGGCCTTCACTACACCATGGGGAACATCTTGTTACCTTTGTAATGCCATTCGGATTGAAAAATGCAGGGGCTACATACCAGAGAGCGGTCACAGCATTATTCCATGACATGATCCATAAGGAGATTGAGGTGTATGTCGACGATATGATCATTCATTCCAAAGGGTCAGACGGTCAGCACTTTATTGATTTGAGGAAGTTCTTTGACAGGCTGCGCGAGCACTCCATGCGTCTGAATCCTGCCAAGTGTACATTTGGGGTTGTTCGAGGAAAGGTCCTGGGTTACATGGTCACCGAACGCGGGATTGAGGCAGATCCAAGGAAGATTCAAGCTATCATGGAAATGAGGCCACCACGTACAGAGAAGGAAGTTAAGGGATTCATGGGACGGTTACAGTACATCAGCCGCTTCATTAATCAATTGACTACTATGTGTGAGCCGATTTTTAGACTGATGAAAAAGACCGCAAGTGTAGATTGGGACTGGAAGTGTCAAGAGGCCTTTGAAGAAATCAAGAGATACTTGGTCAATCCCCCTATCCTTCGCCCCCCACATTCGGAAAAACCATTGCTCTTATACCTAACAGTAACTGATACAGCCATTGGGGCTATGCTGGCACAAGAAGCCAAAGATTCTCGGGTAGAGAATGCCGTTTATTTCGTTAGCCGGAAGTTGCAGGGCAGTGAGCTAAACTACTCAGCGTTGGAAAAGACTTGCCTTAGGGCTAGTTTGGGTAGTTAATAAGCTAAAGCATTACTTGTCGGCACATCCGATCCTACGGTGTCAAAAATGGATCCAATTAAGTATTTGTTCGACAAGCGTCTCTGTCCATGAGATTAGCCAAGTGGTCGGTATTTCTAGGGAATTCGACATCACCTATGTGCCGAGAAAAGCGATTAAAGGGAGAGCCATGGCGAGATCATCTAGCGAGAATTTCCTAGCACGAGAAGAACAGGGGCTTGAACCGGAGTTTCCGAGACGAGGGGATTTTCGGCCTTGATACGAAGAGAGATGGCAACTATTCTTTGATGGGGCCGCAAACAAGAGAGGCAACGGAGTAGGAATCCTTTTGGTCGATCCCAAAGATGAGCACACCCCCATCGCCATCAAGCTGAATTTTACAACCACTAACAACACGGCTGAATATGAGGCCTGCATAGCCGGCTTGGAAGCAGCCTTAGAACGTAATGTGAAGGAGTTGGAGGTATATGGAGACTCAGCTTTAATCATCAATCAGACATCTAAGAAGTGGAAAACTGTTGACCCCTACCTACAGCAGTATCAGACTCACATGGAAGATCTAGTCAAACAATTCAGAGAAGTGACATTCCACTATCTACCCGAGAGACGAAATAGATTCGGCGAACGCTTTAGCTACACTGGCTTCTTTGGTCGAAATCCCTCACGGAATGTACAGCCAAAACCATTCAGGGTGGGCCGGAGAGAGAACCCCGCTTACTGCTACGAAGCCTACTGCTGTGAGATTCAAGTTGACACTGAGGAAAGCAAGGATCCGTGGTACGCACAGATTTATGAGTATCTCAAGAAGGGTGATGTGTCTTTTCTAGGAGATGTGAAAGCCAAAAGCTTGCAGGCATTGAAGCGATTGGCCGGACAGTTTGTTCTACTAGATGATACGTTGTACAAAAGACATTACGATGGTCTACTATTACTCTGTGTAGATGCGAAACGGGCAGAAATGATCATGGAAGAAGTACACGATGGCTTATGCGGTCCGCACATGAACGCCAGGATGTTGAGACAGAAAATCACACGGTTGGGTTATTATTAGGTCACTATAGAAGTGGCGCATCCGGTTTGTGCGGAAATGTCCCAAATGCCAAATGTATTCCAATCTGAACCATGTACCCCCTCACGAGTTGTACAACATGGTAACCCTTTGGCCATTTGCAACATGGGGGATTGATGTGATTGGCAAGATTACACCGCCGGGAAGCAACGGGCATTGTTTTGTATTAGTAGGCATCGATTACTTCACCAAGTGGATCGAGGCAAAGTCTTACAAGGTGTTGACTTCCAAGAAGGTGTCACGAGTTCATTAAAGAGGATATCATATGCGAGATATGGGGTACCAAATGAGATCATCTCGGACAATGGGTCCCACTTTGGCGTGAGATTGTGACGGTGCGGCGAGTTCAAGATTACCCGGCACAAGTCTTCCCACTTATAGGCCTCAGACCAACGGAGCAGTCGAAGCAGCTAACAAGACAATTGAACAGATAATCAGAAAAACGGAAATTCGAGGTAGGGGTGGCGAGAGATTACCATTGGCACTTTGGGGATATAGAACTTCCGTCAGTACCGCTACGAGGCGAAACTCCTTTTGCCACGACATATGGGATGGAGCGGTGCTCCGGTTGAATTGGAAGTCCCGTCTTTGAGGATCTTATTAGAGAATCAAGTAGCGAGAAGTTGAATGGCTCCGCGATCGATACGATCGGTTGGCCACACTTGACGAGCGTAGACTCAAAGCCATGGAACACATCCGAGCCTATCAAAGACGGACAAAGAAGGGCTTTCAACAAGAAGGTGCAGCCCTTAGACATTAAGGAAGGAGATTTGGTCTTGAAGCAGCGACTTCCCAATAAGTTCAATCCTCTCGGGAAGTGGGCCCCTACATGGACCGGCCCGTATGTGATCAAGAAGATATTTTCGGGTGGAGCAGTTAAAATGGCAGATTTAGATGGCAACGAATTCAAGGAGCCCGTCGTCCTCGGCCCTTAAGCAAGCTCCGGAACGATACTATGATTAAGCTCTCCCTCCCCTCTAAAAAAAAAAAAAAAAAAAAAAATGCAAAAAAGAAGCCCGCTAGATTGAAAACCCGCAAAGGGCGGTCTAGCAAATAAAAGAAAGGGTGCGTTCAAAAGCTCGCTAGATTGAAAACCCGTAAAGGGCGGTCTAGAGCAAAAAGTTAGAGCAAACAAATAAAATAAAAATTGTCCCGCTTCTATCTTCCCTTTCTAAAATTAGTAGCTTGACAAAAATGAACTACGGCGACACGAGCCCCTTGGTTCTCATTGTAAAAGGGAACGTAGGCGGCCTTAATCGGCGCGGTCCAAAAAATAAATAAAAATCCAATCTGTTTTCTACTAAAGCAATAAACTTTTTCATTCCACAATCAATGCATGATTACACTTATTTGATGAGTCTAAGCTCGACTATACTAATGACTACATAACTTGCAAAAGAAACTAAAAAATTAAAAGACAAAATAAATAACTAATGTGTGCATGTATTTGTGGGTGGATACTCGGACATATAGGTCTACTCCTTGGCACTAGGCCCCTCATCTCCGTCCTTCTTCTTCTTGGCAGCTCGTCGAGTCGGTTTCTTCTTGCTCTCTCTCTTAAAGTAAGGCGAATGCTTCTTCTTCAATGGGGGAACCTCCTCGATCGCCTTGCCCTTCAACTTCCGCTCAATCTTCTTGGGAGGATGCTCCTCCACTGTGTCTAAAGGAATCCCCAAAGCTTCCCTGTCTCTGAGAAAACGGCTCGAAGATATGTTAGGAATCAATCTCCGTCTCAAGTCATATAAAATCTCCTTCATCGGTCCCAAGTTTTCTTCATACCATGTCAAATAAGCATGTGACAGATGAGTGCTAAGGGTCCGCTGTGCAAGATAAACTCGTGGCATCCCATGAGAACTCCATAAGCTTACCATCAAAGCCCGAAACACCAACGTCCATTGGAAGAACTTTGGCGGAATCATCAAACTCGAGAAGTTCCCCAAGTTTGAGGACGGACTGCTCCATGCCATATTGCCGAAATACCCGCTGCATAGTAAAAAGTGGTGGTCTCAAAAGGGCGGTACACGGATCGAAGCATTGCCCAAGTGAAGGCTCCGGATGAAGGAGAGGCCCCAATGCTGTACTCGCCACTGAATCCTGTCCGTATCCACCTCCGCCAAGTACATCTTCCACTCCCGCTCTGATAAGCCGGAAAGCGGATCAATCTTCCTCCTGCAACCGTGAAACCAAGGCTTAACACTCGAAGGGGGAATCTCTAGAACAAAAAGCCGATCCTCAAGCCATGTGGTCAGTAATTTGGCACTGCCCCTAGTCATGAGTGGAGCACCCCTAGCTATCTGAGATATACCATGAAGTGTCTCGCCCAAGAGAACCGGAACGATGCTCCTCAGAACGGGCACGATCAACCATATCCCGAGACATCCACCGGTAGCTACCCCCACATAAGGAGAAAACGAGAACCTTGGAAAATAAGCGAGAGGCCAAGCAATCCAAAGCAAAATCCGAGTCAAAGTCATCACCATGAGCAAACCTCCCCCGGCAAATCACATATATCTATGTCCACACCCTCAACCAAGCCTCTAGCCACAGGCCGTAGGGATGCGCGAAATTTAGCCACCCTTGTCACCAACGGAACTCGATCTGAGGACCTGCTATCAAAGCGGACATCGTCTCCTCCACAAAGCAAGAAAATCCTCATAGGTGGGTGTAATCTCGTTGTAGGAAAAGTTGAAGACGTGAGTGGAGTCATCCCAAAAAGCAGCTGCAGCATGTAAGAGATTCCAGTTGGGATGCATGGGCAAAAGGGACCAAATGCACTTTACCCCAAAGCGTTTGACAAAGGCGGGACGAACGGAGCGAGGTACCTTGGATACCCAAACAGCCAAATCACTCTCAAAAGCGCTTTGCTTCTCCATCAAAAGCGGAAGGGTGGGAGTTCATGGTTTATACGGCAAGAAAAGAACAGAACAGTGCGAAGAAAAGAGGAGAAAGTATGTTTATACCGCCGCTGGGTGAAATATTTATATAGGTTTGGTATGGGACTCCGTACAGGAAAAGGACAGCGAAAGATTCCGTGCAGGAAAAGGACAGCGTATGGCCGATCGGCCCTTTGTCCAGGAAAAACGGCCCCTCTCAGTATACGGCCGATCGGACCTTTAATTTTGGGCCGATCGAACCTTTAATTTAAGGCCGATCGACCCTTTGGCTTCCCCAAGTACGGCGCAGCTCCAACAGTTCAAGGATTCTAAGGTGCGTGTATTTTATTTTGTTTTTGTTACAATGACGTCCTCATTGTATTCGGTGCGGTGTACAAAAATAGATAATGTCCAAAAATAGAAAATGTTCATAAATGGAAAAGGCTAACTTTTATATATTAAACCCATAAACTAAGTACATAAAGCACTTGCAGATTACATCGGTGAGTCGACATAAATATAGAGTACGCATGCTTCTTCTTCCCTACGGTATTACAAAATAAAAAAGTCCTAATGACTACCGACGGGAGAGTCGGGAGGCACGACCGCGTGAAAATGCGGGAGCGATCGAGCTACCCTCACCTGTGGGAGAGCTATTTGTCTCGGACTGCGCGGATCCACGCCTCCAGCGATCTCACGAGATTGGCGGGAAAGTGTCAGACACTCACTGCCTCTCGGCCTGACGGGTCGAGTATATTGGTACTAGCCTCACGGCCCTTTGGCACGTAAGACTCCCGAGTAACCTACAAAATCGCAGGACAGAGGAGTTACACACCATAGGCTAAAACATAATAATGAGTGCATGAAGAGAAAAAT